>MUZC01000191.1:253563-267269 GCA_002072015.1 Radix auricularia | reverse complement strand
GTAAATGCTAAGGCTGTTAAACATTAATTTAAATTTAATTGATAACTTTTGAAAGAATAACGATTAATTAATCGTTAATTTCGATTAAAGCCAAAAATTTTAATTTATGATGTCATAAGTAACACTTACTTCACGTTCTTGGTTAAAATCTAAATAACGCAGGCATGTCTCCTTTATATATTCCTTTTAACCAACTACGCAAAAAGACAAGTGTGTTGACTTTATTAGGTTAATATGATGAGCGGATCTAATTGACAATATAACCAGCCGAGTTGAACAATCATTCACATGGAACTGAGGAAACTCAAACTGGTATGCTCAAAACTGTCTTGACAAGGAATGATATTATCGGATATCGGTGTTCATTATTTTTCCACCATTGTACAGGATTAATGGATTCAATAACTTACATCTCCATTTTGTAACGCAGTAATTCACCAGAAGAGCTGTCATCATTTCAAAGCTGTCCCAGAGTCAAACTCCATTACTGACATTAGCTTAATACGCTTTCATTTGGTTTGATAAGTAGGCGAAATTTATCAACATTTTGAACATGCCGTCAGTCAATATTTTAAAACCAAAATGTTCGTGTATTCTTCAAGAAATTTATTATTTATCAGCCGCTATTTTTATTTTTAAATCGATCATCTATTTATTTTAGAAGTGTATCCAAGATAGTGAAGTACGTTTCAGATTTAAAACTGTTAGTTGGATCATTAGCTCTTTCATCTCTACTAAGTTCACCTGCCCTACTTTTATTTTCTGCGATTCGCGTTTCTTTAAATTTTGTTTTTAACATCTAGTTTCCAACAATTTTCGTTAATAAATGATTAGATAACTTCTTTCCGAATTTTAAAAAGCTTGATCGCTTCTCATTTAAACAAACTTATTTCTTCCAACATCGATCAATCGTTTTGCAATAACATTGTCAATACTCTTTAGCTGCATGTGGTTTGATAACATGAAAATATCAACCAACTTTTGTACAAATAGCATAAAAAAACAACAAAAGAATATTTTGTTATTAAAGCAGATTGTGCAATGGCTTCTGCTCTGACACTTCCTTTATGTTATGTTGATGGTCTTGAATTTATATCTTCTAGAGTGGCTAGAATAGCAGAGAATGATCCAATAACTGCATCAACTGCATGCTTACTTACGGCCTACGCCTTGCCCATCTTTGTATCAGAAAGTCATTTCAGTTCAGAGTATCTACTGTTGATTCATATTGAGATTTATGATGTTTTTTAAGAGTATGTAGACGTGGTAAACTAGACGTAAAGAATGCATACAACCTTTCAGCTATGCCAAAAACAGCTGTATACAACACTGTTTACAGACATTGCTTCGATGGTGACGAAATTTAAAACATGGGCACAGCAATGAACATAGATAGCATTTTGTGAGAGTTTGAAGGCCACTCTTAATTCCAGACATCACAGATGCACCCTCTTATGCCTTTCCTCCTCAGATTGTGATATCGCTGTTTCGTTTTTGTAATGTGTAGTTCCGTTAGAATCTTCTCAGCAAATGCGGATGCAGCATTGCTGTTTACAAAAGTATAAAAGCCTATAAATCTTTCCCTAACATTTCCCGATTTTAAAACTGAACGTAAAGTGACATCTTATCAATTTTAGATATATCAATGGTTTAATCGATAATCACAGAAAAGAAATGTGAAGACTTAACTTTATTATCAATTACTGCCCATATTTCAGATGCAAATGATTGAATTAAATCAATGTGCACATCATGACTTAAATAAATTTCATTTTTCTTTTAAACTCTAGATGACTGTCCAAATTGGAATCATAGTTGGCTAATAAACTTAAGATTTAACAAATATTTCAAGTATTTCTACAACTACCATCACTAAAGTCTCAAGCAAGAATTTTCTCTGTGTACTCTAAATGGCAAACCTTGTTTTGTTAATAAGAATCAAGAAAAACGTCACGTCTATCATTCGTTTCAATATTTTTCTATCCTTTTTTACTTATAGACGCTCCTGACTGACCAAACCAGATATTACAGTTTGGAATATGATATTTAGCAAGCCAATATAGTCGTATTGGAGTTTAGTGTTGATTAAAATTTTCGTGTTTAGCAATCTTTTTTCTGCTCTAGCTACACCTTTTTAGTATTCATGACGGCGTCTCAGGGGGGGCGCCATTTTAGATCCAACTGGGGCGTGGGGGGGCGACCCGCCCCGCCCTGCCCTATAGCTAAATCCGCCACTGACCCCAACCTAACACACACACGCACACCAAAATAACACACACACGCACACAAAATAGGAAATAAAAGTGTTTGGGAAGAAATCAAATTATTTTCTTAGTTAAAATATTAGTTAAAAGCGCAGTCAACTATTGATATGACTTGAAGTAGAAAACACAAAGTAATTGGAGTGGAGACTTTTAGACAGATGAGATCACATTATCAGCACAGCCCTGAGTCGTTCAATCACACACACGTTTCGGCGTATCTTGGGTCCTAGGGAAGCCGGCTGTTACAGGTACATCCTAAGCCAGGAGTAATTACTGGACATGTGTCCTTTACAAACCCACCTAATATTTCCATATGCTGCATCCCCCCTCTCTATATCCCCCTCCGCAAGCTCACAGGCGCGGCCAGGGCAGACCCTCCCAATCCATCATACAGACATACAATCAATGATAGCGCCATGCAGGCGGAACGCCATGAGAGGTTTTGGAGTGCGACATTCAGCGGTTCACCTCTGTCTTTAAAGTGCTCATTTCTACAGTATGGTTCACCTCTGTATTCAAAGTGCTTATTTCTACAGTGTGGTTACTTCTGTATTCAAAGTACTTATTTCTACAGTGTGGTTACTTCTGTCTTCCAAGTACTTATTTCTGAATCATGTGTCTTGGGTTCACTCATTTCTACATCATTAGTCTAGGGTTCACTCATTTCTACATCATTAGACTAGGGTTTACTCATTCCTACATCATTAGACTAGGGTTCACTTATATCTACGCCATTAGTCTAGGGTTTACTCATTCCTACATCATTAGTCTGGGGTTCACTCATTCCTACATCATTAGTCTAGGGTTCACTTATTTCTACATCATTAGACTAGGGTTCACTTATTTCTACACCATTAATTAGTCTAGGGTTCATCTCTGTCTTCAAAGTAGAAACCTCTAAGTCGTTTTAATTCTCTTAATCGTCATGAAAGAAAGCCATTAGATCTACGAATCCTTTTAAAAAAATAAAATTAACAAAGACAATATCTATTGTATACATGGACATTTGTTAAGATCTGCTTTTCTGAGATATTCAAAACAATTATTGGCCCCTTAGTTTTAGGTTCTGGTGGATAAAAAAATAATTCAAAAGCGATATCTGCTTAGATAATTAGATTTCTAGTAGTAGAAAAAATTTTAAATTTCAAAATAATTTACAAAATATTCTTTTAATCTGCCACCAGAAACAACATTTTGTTGTATTTAAACAACGCTGCTTTCTTTAACTGCCAACTCCTCTGTTTCTAAAAGTATCCCCCTCCCACAGTTTTAAGTTTATGTTGTATGTACGTGTCTTGTGCTTTGCTTGATAGACTCCACATATCATTTATGTTGTATGTATGTGTCTTGTTGTGTATGGTTTGATGGACTCCACATATCTTTTATGTTGAATGTATGTGTCTTGTGCGTTGTTTGATAGACTGCACATATCTTTTATGTTGTATGTGCCTTGTTGTGCGTGGTTTGATAGACTGCACATATCGTTTATGTTGTATGTATGTGCCTTGTTGTGCCTGGTTTGATGGACTCCACATATCACTTTGGTGATCTCCGAGAGCTTTTGAAGGGGAGAAAAAAGGGAAATTGCTCCGCCTGCGGACATAATGATTTCATATTCCTACGCGGCGTATCGTGTTCCCAAGTAATTTCCTCAAATCGTTGTCAGATTTCTCATCGGGTCCTCTCGACAGCGCCTCGACCTTCTGCTTTGATCCAACGAGTCAGATTCGACATGCCCCTCGAACAGGGCCGTGAAACTACCCAACAATCTACTGGATGCCAATTTTTCCAAGCATTTTTTTTCGAGGATCCTCAAACGCTGTTTCATGTTCTAATTAAAATAAGGCTTCTCATTCAAGTAATTGCGCTGCCCCAACTCATGCTCTCTCATGGGCGTGGAGCGTGAAGAGAAAGACGCCGAGTGCAGACTCAACCCCTTCCAGTTTCTGAATGGATCAGATTTTTTTTTTATAGGATTCTTATCCATTTGAGAGTTTACATTGAAATGTTAATGAAAGCCATAGAACTACAAATAGCATCAACCCGGACATTTAAAAAAAAAACCCACAATACCAAGTTTTCACTATAAATACTTTCTATAGGAGACATAACTATCTATAAGGATGTTCATTATAATGCACAGGGCAAAACAATCCGAAAATACAAAATTCTAGTTGTGTGTCGTAAAACGTGTTTAAGATAATGTGCTTCGATCGTGAATGTATTTTGAAAAATCAATGTCAATATAATGCGCACCTTATTGCGGGACATGAAAGGTTGTTGAACATAATAAGCACCACAACACTCTATCTAAAAATTAACATGATGCATAGAGATAAAAAATTTTTTTTTTTAAATTCAATAATTAAATGAGTGTCCATTCGATCGATCTAAAATTTTAATACATCATTTTTATCATCGCCGTGAGTCTGCCTGCAAAGTTTCAGCTCACTAGCTTACGAGAAAGTGTGTGAAAAATCGATTTAAAGTTTTTTTCGGCAAGCACGCACGCACGGTCGGTCGGTCGGTCGGTCGGTCGCACGGACTCAGACACCACAAGTTAATATAAGGGATTTAAAAAGAATAATGATCAGTGAGATCCAGAAACGTTTAGCATGTTCACTAACACCATTGGCCATGTTTCGTGAAACCATTGGTCATGTCAGTAAAACCAGTGGTCAAGTTCAGTGACACTAGTGGTCAAATTTACTGAAACCAGTGGTCGAGTTCAGTGACACCAGTGTCAAGTTCAGTGACACCAGTGGTCAAGTTCAGTGACATCAGTGGTCAAGTTCAGTGACGCCAGTGGTCAAGTTCAGTGACATCAGTGGTCATATACAGTGACGCCAGTGGTCAAGTTAAATGAAACTAGTGGTCATGTACAGTGACGCCAGTGGTCATTTTCAGTGACGCCATTGACCTAAGTGAAGACTCTACACATTCTCCGCAGTTAATTAGCGCAATCTTGTTTTTTAGGTAACATCTGAAGTGTTACACACACCCATTCACACACAAACACGAAATTAAACACCACCACTCATACATATTGACCCCCTAACACATACCTGTAATTTGATTATAGTGTGCTTACCGTCCACCACCCCCATCCCCAAACCGCCATACCTCCCACTGCTATACCCATCCCAATCCACTACGTTTTTTAACCAAACAGTTGTTACACATTATTATGAAAGATAATCTGTGTGTAACTTGTGCACTCAATGACTCAATTGAGTTTCATTAAAAAAAAACTACCTTGTCCGGAACATATTTCAGGGTCAGGGACACACAGGCTGATTGAGTTTTGACACAAGCTCAGCCCGAAACATAAAAATGACCAAAAAATTTCATCCATCGAACTGGACACGAACTGAATACAGCCTCAACCACATACACATCACAGGAGACTTACGCTTAATCTAGCAACCTAAAAAAAGAAAAAAAAACATTTAAAAAGTGAACAAAA
Organism: Radix auricularia; assembly: GCA_002072015.1. NCBI lineage: Eukaryota > Metazoa > Mollusca > Gastropoda > Lymnaeidae > Radix > Radix auricularia. The sequence goes on along the minus strand of MUZC01000191.1, from coordinate 261,539 downwards.
AATATTTAAAAATGCCACGTCACACTTTCTCCAAAATGTATTTTATTTTTAACTATATAAAAAAATAATACGAAATATTTCTTTTTAAAAAAAAACGAAAAACAGGATTTGATGATCAGTTAGAGGTATGCCGTATACTTGCCACTTGATGATCAGTTAGAGATGTACTCTATACTTGCCACTTGATGATCAGTTAGAGATATGCCGTATACTTGCCACTTGATGATCAGTTAAAGATGTGCTGAATACCTGCCACTTGATGATCAATTAGAGATGTACTATATACCTGCAACTTGATGATCAGTTAGAGATGTACTATATACCTGCAACTTGATTATCAATTAGAGATGCACTGTATACTTGTAACTTTGATGATCAGTTAGAGATGTACTATATACCTTCCACTTGATGATCAATTAGAGATGTACTATATACCTGCCACTTGATGATCAGTTAGAGATGTACTATATACCTGCCACTTGATGATCAATTAGAGATGTACTATATACTTGCCACTTGATGATCAGTTAGAGATGTACTGAATACCTGCCACTTGATGATCAATTAGAGATGTACTATATACCTGCCACTTGATGATCAATTAGAGATGTACTATATACCTTCCACTTGATGATCAATTAGAGATGTACTATATATCTGCCACTTGATGATCAGTTAGAGATGTACTATATACCTGCCACTTGATGATCAGTTAGAGATGTACTATATACCTGCAACTTGATTATCAATTAGAGATGCACTGTATACTTGTAACTTTGATGATCAGTTAGAGATGTGCTATATACCTGCCACTTGATGATCAATTAGAGATGTACTATATACCTGCCACTTGATGATCAGTTAGAGATGCACTGTATACTTGTAACTTTGATGATCAGTTAGAGATGTACTATATACTTGCCAATTGATGATCAGTTAGAGATGTACTATATACCTGCCACTTGATTATCATTTAGATATGCACTGTATACTTGTAACTTTGATGATCAGTTAGAGATGTACTATATACTTGCCAATTGATGATCAGTTAGAGATGTACTATATACCTGCCACTTGATTATCAGTTAGAGATGTACTGTATACTTGTAACTTTGATGATCAGTTAGAGATGTACTATATACCTGCCACTTGATGATCAGTTAGAGATGTGCTATATACCTGCCACTTGATGATCAGTTAAAGATGTGCTATATACCTGCCACTTGATGATCAGCTAGAGATGTACTGTATACTTGCCATGATGAGTGGAGTTAATTCATGAAAGGAAAAGTTGCTGTCACCAAACTGAACTTGGCGTGGTAGAGATGGCAGACTAAACCCCATTCTTTTTGTGTATCTTGTGTTTTTGTATTTGATGTATTACAATATCAGGGAATGTAATAGACTGTCATGGACTGTTATGGACTTTGATGAACTGTTACTGTCAGGATTTATCCCGGACTATCACTGACTGTCATAGGACTATCGCTGACTGTCATAGGACTATCACTGATTGTCATAGGACTATCACTGACTGTCATGGGACTATCACTGACTGTCATAGGACTATCACTGACTGTCATGGGACTATCACTGACTGTCATAGGACTATTACGAACTTTATGGCTAAAATGATTTAAATGAGTCAAAGAGCACATCCTGTGATCCTGATAACACAAGATAAACGATGTATATAAATATGGGAGAGATAGTTATAAATAATATAATAGTCCAAGTCACTGGATCTGGAACGCTGAGGAACGATGTACGACAGTCTACAGCAGTTAGTTGAAAAATCGTGTGCGCTGTAAAAATATTCAATATGATGACGTCATTGTTTGGTGTGCATCGGTGCGCAAAATACAATCCCTATTATTAAATACTTTGCGTGCATTTCAGAAAGTTTAATATTTCGTATTTATCAAAAAAGGACAAGTTAGTTGGGCTTTTGAAAAAGGTTGGCGCCGTAGGCGCCCTAAAAAAAGGGGGCGCCGTAGGCGCCACGTCGACCCGGCACAATCTAGTATTTTTATATCCTTGCTAACATAGGAACCTCACCACCCCTCCTGTAATGACACTAGCTCTTATGTGGGTTAGACAAGATTCTGTTACTCATGAATGAGTACAGTAGACATTGGCACGCCCCGTCATCACAATGAATCGTATGTCCATCTGCCAAGTGGAAGGCCACTTTGTGACCCGAAAGTTCTGGCGTGCTCATAGCAACATGGCGTGGCCGCAACAAACTGCTCCCTAGTCACCCAGGCGCAAAATTGACCCCCCCCCCAACTCCCTTAACTTTTTAAAGCCCAATCCCTGGTCTTAAAATCGCCCTAAGATTTTCCATTTTTTGCGCGGAAACCAATTTCATTTTCCTTTCCATTTCATAATTTTTACAACGAATTAACTTGGTGTTTGAAATGGGATTCGTGATCAATGGCAAAAAAAAAGAATCTAAAGCACAAATTAACAATGAAAAAAAAAAGAAGAAAAAAACAGAACAGAAGTTTTACACGAATGTTTACTGAGCAGATATGCAATAAGCAGGTCCCACATAATCATTGTGTTTTCAATTCAATGTGCAACTACACCTCAGCCCGCAGAGCGCTAGGACGCAATTGAGAGTCTTATAACCTTCTTGCAAAACTGGGCCCACTGATTGATGACAAGGTGCTATATTCAAGTGTGGCACTGTCTTCACGCATGGTGCTATTTATACGTATTGAGGTATCGACTTTTCTTTGTGCTGTTTGCACTCATGGCTCTAAATCTAATAAATGTATGATTCTAGTAACTCTTAGTGTGGTACTTGACGTATGTACCTAGTTGCGGTTGAAGTGTTTATACATAAATAACGCGTATTTTCAGCGAAACGTTCGTTTAGACGCCGCTGAGCTTGCTCTATAGGTAAAGGGAAATCAATTTTTTTCAAGCCCATCATTGCCAGGGCACAAAGTGAAACACTCTTGTTAGTGTTATCTTTTAAAATCTTTTGTTTGAGAAATAATGTTGTAGAAATGGACATGAGCGGTTTGCATCAGAGTTCAGAGATATAAAACTCCAGGGCTAATTGAGTCAAAACTCAAAACACGCGTAGGGCTGTGGGCCGAACATGAATCTTTCAATATGAGGAAAAATCAAATTTAAAAAAAAAAAAAGAAACAAATTAAAACAGAATAAAATTATTATGTTTAACAATGAAAAAAAAATTATTGAGATTACCATTTTCGACCTCCTGACAGAGCTATGTATCTGGCATCTTTTCGTGGCTATGAGTTCGTTTAGCTTGGGGGTAAGTATTCGAGTGTATTAATGAGATGCAAGTGTTCATCAGTGTGATTACTACTGTGTCATGTTTTGTTAACCTTCACGACAGAGATCATTTGCTCATTCAGACAAGTTCTACCAAACATTCTTAATGTTCGAGCCGCATGTAGACGACATTTTGGGGAATGTCTTCGGGAAAGAAACGAGTCAATTTTGCAGGTGCCGCAGCTTATTATTTTGCTATCTCTGTAGCTCGATCAGCTCTCTCAGTTCTATCAGTTCTATCAGCTCTAACATCTCTATTAGCTTTATTAGCTCCAGTAGCTCTTACAGTTCTATCAGCTCTATTAGCTCCATCAGCTCTATTAGCTCTATCATCTCTATTAGCTTTACTAGCTCCATTAGCTCTAACAGCTTTATTAGCTTTATTAGCTCTATCAGCTCTATTAGCTTTATTAGCTCTATCAGCTCTATTAGCTTTATTAGCTCTATCAGCTCTATTAGCTCTATCAGCTCTATTGGCTATATCAGCTCTATCAGCTCTATTAGGTCTTTCAGCTTTATTAGGTCTATCAGCTCTATTACTCTATCAGCTCTATTTGCTTTATTAGCTCTAATAGGTCTATCAGCTCTTTTAGCTCCATCAGCTCTATTATCTTTATTAGCTTTATTAGCTCTATCAACTCTATTAGCTCTATCAGCTCTATAAGCTCCATTAGCTCTATCAGCTCTATTAGCTCTATTAGGTCTATATGCTCTCTTAGCTCTATTAGCTCTATCAGCTCTGTAAGCTCCATTAGCACTATCAGCTCCATGAGGTCTATAAGCTCTATAAGATTTATTAGCTCAATCCGAAAATGTACATGGGCAGTTTCGACGCTTAAGGTATATGGTTTACGAAACAGCTCGACGTTTCTTGTATGACTTCGGCGTGAAGAAAGCATCTGGGAAACACAAAAACACTCACTTAATTCAAAATTGCTTGGGGAAAAGAGGAGTAAGACAAATGGTATTGATACATTTTTTGTCTCCCATAAGCTTATTTTCCATTAAATGGTATTCAACACATCATACATAGCCTATCAATAAAAATTATAAGGCGGGCCGGGTGTTCCCCGGGGTCCTTGAGTTTGACATAAGTGGTTTATACGGAGAAATAATTTGGTGGTTCGCATGCTGAGATAAATGGATAATTAACACGGGGAGATACACAGATGGAGTTTTTCCTATTATAAACATCCACGTTTTTATGTTTGTCCTTTTAATTTTTGTTATTATTATTTTTTTTTAATTTACATATTATTTTATTTATTTATTTTATTTAAAATAGCCGTTAAAAAATCTGAATTAGTTATGGAGATTTTTTCCCCCTGCACATACACCAGAACTACAAAGAGAGACTTATTTGCGGGTTGTTTGATTCCTCTCCGTCGTGAAGCCAAGACATGGTCAATACACGACATTTACCTGCGTTGTCTAGTGTTTGAAAAGATGCGTTCACGTTGAACCTAGGTACACACCGTATGTATACAAGCTTTGACGCGTAATGTCGGAGTAGGAGTTAAATCAAAATGCTGATCGACTCCAAAGCCTATTTACTTCGTATTGCTTAAAAAAGCCATCCATTTTTAGCGCATTTTCGAGAAGTGGAATGCGCTATTGTATCCGTTTTGTCCGTCTGTCCGTCCGTCTGTCATCACCCTAGATCTCAGCATCCATAAGTCCTAGACCCATGATGTATATATATGTTTTTTGTATGTCCTGACCTGCCATTTGTGCATCAACACTCAGTTACTCGATCCGACCTCTTGTAGTAGCAGTAGAGCTCCTGGAAGTTCCGTAGGACTTTAAGTCATTGTAACTTAATGGNTCATCATTTGTGGTGACTTCAATCAAGATCTTAGCGGCCCAGGGGCAGAAATTGAAAACTTTTTCGAAACAAGCTTCAACATTCAACTACTTTCAACAAGATTGGCAACCACGATCTATAAAACAACAATTGACGGAGTATTTGGGCGATTAGCTGATTACAATTTAGAATGTTTCATTTATGAGTCCTATTTCAGTGACCACAAACCACTTGTAGTTAGATTAAAGAGAAAATAAAAAATTTTAAAATGTAAAGAAATGACTTTTAAATAAAAAAAATTTCAGGTATATTCATTACACAAGAAAATTTTAAAAAATATGTCTAAAATCTAAACACAATTACTGATAACTACATAATGCTGATATCTAACATAAGTACTGATACATAATACGAAAATGCGCTAACACGTCCTGAGTCCAAAAAGGGACCAGGCTTAACATGATTTTTTTTTTACTTTCTAATATCTAAAGAATAAAATTTATGCTAAAAATGATTATGCAGGAACTCTAAATGCGATGCCGCAGAACTCGGCAACATCCAGCAGGCTGTAGCCCTCGAGCTCACGTCGAGAAGGTCAGCGTCCTCTAGCTAATCCGGGAATGTTGATGTAAACACGAGATCACGGAGAAATTGGGTTCGTGTCGCAGAGCGGAAGTGACGGGATTTGAAGTTTGGGACGAGGGAATGACATCTAGGGGAATGTTGACTCGGTTCTAGATTTAATCCCTACAACGAGATTGTAGACACACAATTTGTTTTTTTTTCTTTCCCTTTGAAGTCAGTGATATTTTGAGGACATTTTTTTCAAAGCTGTTTAACTCAGAATAAGAATGTTCGTCAATTTATACCGAAGTTAGCTCTGATAGTACTTTTACCAAACTTAACCAGGTTGGTCTTCTTACAAAACCTAACCAGTTAACCGACAAAATAGGCCCCGACCTAAAGGCTCGGGTCAAAGCGTCCCAGACTAAAAGTAAAAAAAATATCAATTATTATATTAGTATTTTCACTCCCCGATTCAGTGTCAGACTTAAGTCACAATGACCCCCCCCCCCAAAAAAAAAAATAAAAAAATAATAAATAAAAAACGTTAACACCCAAGTTTGTTATATGAAGGATTTATAGTTTATAGTAAAAAAAATTCTACAGTCTGTCTGCTAAATTTCAGCTCTATTTGATCACGGGAAAAGATTTATAAAAACACGTTTAGCAATTAGTAACATTAACATATCAAGAATATATTTCAAAAAGTATCGTCAATATAATACGCACCGCAATACTTTAGCACAAAAATAAACATGCTAACATAGAAATAAATAAAGATATTCTACAATTTCATTAATTTAAATACATTACATTCGATCGATCTGAAATTTCGATACATAATTTTTATTATCGCCATGAGTCTGCCTGAAAAATTTCAGCTCGCCAGCATACGGGGAAGGGGGTTAAAACTCGGTCCAACTTTTTTTCGGCAAGCAGGTCATTAAGCAAACAAATAGACACCACGAGTTAATATAATTATAAAGGGTTTTAAAAAGAGATACGATTGAGTAACAGTTCCTCGATATGGGAACAATTGTTTTTTGAAAAGGAATTGTTAATTATACAATAGCATTACCAGAAATAATTTTACAACTTGACCACTTTTTTAAGGGTGGAAAAAATTGACAAAAGGTTAAATAAAATAGGAGTTTTTAAAAAGTAAATTTTGTGTTAAAAAATGTAAACACTTTGTAAACACCTCGTTTTGACCGAGGCCGTTAGGTCGGGGCCGCTTTGTCGGGTTACGAACTTAACCAAGTTGGTCTTTTTACCAGACATAACCATGTTAGTCGTCATAACGAACGTTGAATCACGTAGTCTTTGGCCGGCATATATTCTGTGAATTTTATGAATGATAATGTTTTCAGATTACATATAACCGATTGTTTTCATGAGTGTTAGGCAGGAGTTAGAGTCAATGTTTCTTCTAACTCTGAGGTCCGTTGGTTCGTCTGCTATAATTGAAAGCTCGTGTGAAAATTTCCCCAGGATCCATTTTTAGTCCTAAATTTTTGTACACCTCTCACAATCACAGACATTACATAATCTTTATCAAAATTTATTGCGAGATAACTCTGAAAAGCTGCGTGGCTGCAGCTAAAACGGGGCATTGCATAGAGTTAGAATTAGCTATAAACTGGATTTTAGGCAAGAGTCGGGGAGGTTTTATTGTTTAGGTTCACAAATTATACATGCCAAGCTCATTGCGTTCAGTACTACTAACACTGATAAAATTCAATATGAACTTAAAGGAATTTATATTTATCTAAATCTAGTGAAATTCAGCTTTCCATTAATACCAAATTCCATAGGGTTGGATGATTTCAAGTACATGAATGGAGTCAATAAAAAGATTGTATTTCGTATCAAAATATGACTTTACACCGCTTATAGGGTTAATAAAAAAATATTTTAAAATATTTTCTAATATATTATCATAAATATATTTAATGTCATTTATATTAAAAATGGCTCTAGAAACCAAAAATATCAAAAACTAGAAATACTTAAAAATGTAATTTTTTGCCAAATTTTGAACCACACCTCCCCTTACTTAAACTAGGACATTGTAGAAATGGTGTGTTCGGATAAATGACATCGTCAATAATTTGATATTGGAAAATCGACTCTTTTTTTCTTGTTCTATTTCGTCGCCCCTCACCCCTCCCAACCCTTCCCATTCTTGTTGAGCTAAAAATTCCCAAAGGCCAATTTTTCTTAGAAGCCATTCTGCTTCCGTCCTGGCAATGAGTTGCCCAGTGAGACGTCGTGACGCTGTGGGGCTCGGGGCATG
>MUZC01000191.1:226977-245459 GCA_002072015.1 Radix auricularia | reverse complement strand
GTGGGGTGGGGGTGGCTGGGGTGGGCGGGGAGGGACGGTCGGTCTTTCCACCCATATTTGTGATCAGTGTGTATCTTGTTTCATTAATCAGGCTGAAATTTGCACACGATTCCATTCCCGACTGGTCGGGGTATTCCCGCAAGCACGTAGTCTATCTGTTAGGACCATCATCCCGTGTTGCCGCGAACACGTAGTCAGACGAACAGAACCTGGCTGGGAACTACCGGTTAGCACGTAGTCTAATATTCAGATAGGTCGGGTATTCCCGTTAAAGGTTATTGGTAGTTGTGTGGGATGGGTTGGTTGTGTCCTTCGGTACGTCCTGGATGATTACAGTCCGTCATTCAGGATGGTAGATTGGTTATTTCAACTTTTCTACAAAGTCTGCTATTGATAATGTATGGGTATTACCGCTAGCACGTTGTTTAAAATTGAAACTTGGCGGTCTTCCCGGTAGCACCCAGTCTTCTATTGACACTGTTTGGCCCCTGTAGCACCATATCGACGCTTGAGAACCATCTTTGGGTACTGTCAGGGCTGGTCTTAGGCCACAGCAATCTATGCGGCCGTGGTGTTCACGCTTACATTGGCTCCACCAATCTGTATACTCACTTATTATCCTTATTAATTACTGATCGCCACCCAAACTGGGCCCCGCGCAATCCTTTTCACACACTAAGCGCATAGAGCCCCGCAATTGCTAAGACCAGCCCTAGCTACTGTTAAGATAAAACTCAGAGGTATTTTTTTTCTTCTAAAAAAAAAATAATTAAAAAACAACAAAACAAGTAATAAAAATTCAAATGAGTATTTAAACGAAATTTCCAACAAATAATTTCCGATTTTTTATTCAAGGGAAATCATTCTAGAAACATTAAAAGTCGATTCAAATACGTTACATCACACCAAGAATGTGTTAATTTAATGCGCAACACGCAACAATCTAAAATCAGCAGTCACAAAGTGGGAAAACCCCATTAACTATCATTCTAGATTACATTAGTAAGAGTCATTTCAAATCAATAATATTGAAACTAAACAAAACATTTGCTATTTACAAATTGCTGCTAAAATTACGGGAGTCGAAAGAAAGGAGATTTTTGAAAAATGTCTTCTCCAACGTTGTTCTAAATATTGTTAGCTATTGTTTGACGTTTGTTTAAGCCCGATGGAACTTATGGTTGGCGAAAAATTGACGAAATACTTAAATCTTTCCGAGTTTTTTTTTATTTTCCAGGAAATCCAGTTAAACTTTTCGGTATTTTTTGGGCTGTTGCACATTCTTGGGGGGTCATCATTAGCATATTTGCAAAAGACCTGGACTTTTTGTTATGGTTAAGGATGCATTGCATGTGCAAGCTCCAGCATTAGAAACATGTACACATACATTTCAAATATATAAACGCAGTTCCAAATGGAATTGCGTTTTTCACCAAATCCATAAAATGTATTTGGTGATTTTTTTCGTATCATTTTACAAATATTAATTATGGGCAAAATTGTTCTTCCACGTATGCTAAATGTAAAGTTTCATTTTATTGCAATATTGACTCAACAAGATGAATTTAAAACAAAACAGGCACAGAAACGCTCAACATCTCGGTCCATTTCAACAATTCTTCTTCACACCCTTTACTAAACGAAATGTTTTTGACAATGTCAGATACTGGCTTATTTAGAGAAGAACATAGACATTACTTCACTTATAGCCATTATAAAACAGTAGCCTCAATGCAAGTCCAATGTCGAGTGCGGAGTTCAAAGAAAATTATGAGTGGAAACATAAATCTTTTTTTTCCCGTAATTTTCTCTTCTTTATTTTATGCTCTCACCGTTCCCATACAATTCTTACCGCCCCTTACAGTTCTTACCTCCTCTTACAGTTCTTACCGCCCCTTACAGTTATTCACCACCACCTTACAGTTATTCACCGCCCCGAAATGCACCTTCATTATCATCACCGCCCGTTAAACATTTTCAGCGCACAGCAGGTAGCGGCAGAGTCATCCTGGGGAATCACTGATGTAACCAAACCAAAATTCAACAGCACTGCTCTAAGATGTGGTCCTCCTACAGAGACTGAGAATTAAACAACCCCTAAAAACAAAAGCTTTGACAGTTAATCCCTTATTTTTCAGATATAACTAAAAGTATTGATTACGTTCAATAAACCACACACTACGCGACAGACCCCTGTGATATCGAGGGCTTGAGTAAATCTCAAGTGACCCGTGGAGGTCAACTATAGCACATGCTACAACGGGATAAACTAAAATTTCATTAATTTAATTACGGTACAATCGATCGATCTAAAATTTTGATACAATGCATTGGTAGATTACACAAGTCTATATGCAAAATTTTAGCTCAATAGGATCACGGGAAGGGCGTCATTTTTATACCTTTTTTTTCCGCCACCGGGATTACGGCAGACAGAACATGACTGTTAAACTAATAGAAGGGATGTAAAAACGTTTGATCAAAATAACTGTAGAAAACTCCAATGCTTCTCAAAGTGGTGGTCTGAGGACCGGTGGCGGACCGTGGGCCGTCCACCGTCGGTTCGCAGAAGTTATCAAGGGAGTTAAGAAAAATCTAATTATAATAATCTATTTTCACCCATTAATACTAAGCGAATAGAATATGTCAATATTTTTGCAATAAGCACATTATATGACAGAAATAAAATAAAAGAATTAACATTTCGCTACTCCGTCAATACAACGAACATTGTGCACCGGTCCCTGGTTCAATAGAAAAATTCAATTCCTGCCGGTCCACCATACTAAAAAGTTTGAGAAGCACTGCGATACTCCAACAAACAAGTTGAGACTGCAATACTCCAACAAACAAGTTGAGACTGCAATACTCCAACAAACAAGTTGAGACTGCAATACTCCAACAAACAAGCTCAACAAAAATAAAATAAACATTTGAGATTTTATTTTTATAATACATTCAGTCATAACAGTCAACAATAAATAAGTCATTCAGTTAACTGGGGTAAAAAAGAATCTTACAAGACTGAGGTTAAAACAGCGTCATCCTTAGATGACTAGCTCACAGGGGTAACAAGGACTTAGACAAGCTTAAAGATATTTCATAAACATTCATGTCCACCCTTCCACCTCGACAAAAGAACCCAAAAATTACGTGCATCAACTCCCCAACCTATTATACCCTTGTAACGATAACGCCCCCAACCCACCATCGTCTCTCACATCTCTACCGTGATGGCAAGTTACGCCCTGCGGCACGTTAGACATCATCTCGTCATGAAACTGCGGCCGTATCTGTCTCTTTTATTTCACTTCCTGGATGATTCAACCATTAGAAAACAGAACCACTAATGGCTACTTCCATTACTACGCGATGCTCATGCGATATATTACATTTTTGTATAATTCTCATATCACCTCTCCAGCCCCCGCACCGGGGTGGGGGTGGCTTTTAAATCACCCTCTCTCCTCCCCCTCCCCACAGTTGCTGTCCCCACACTGTCTGTTAATGTTTGGGTAAAGGCCTTAAGTTGTTTTTTTCCCCTTCCTTTTTTCAACGCCCGTGTTAATGAACTTTGAGAATGCTTTTTTCGTCTATTTAATTTTTTTTTTCGTTTCCCTTGTTTTAAATGTTCCCGCACACTTCTCTATTGAGCGCCGCCGCTGCCTGTAATGTGGCGCTTAATTGTCCTGTCATGACGGATCAGGAGAAATTAGAGAGGGAGAGAAAAAACATCAGGAAACTCGATGGACCTACGCCATTGCAATTGTATAAAACCAAGGGAAGCTATGCAAGGAGATAATTGATGTGAAGACAAAGGGGTGGGGGTCACTTTTTATATTATTTTAAAAAAACAACAGTTTGGATAATGTAACATAAATTGACTGCCAGATGTTACGTGGCCCCGGGCGGGGAGAAAGGGGAGACCAGGGGTGGAAAGGTGAGAGGAGGAAAATGACTCGTCAGTTCAAGAAATATAAGACTAATGGGTCTGCTAATGTTAGGTGTTACTACCCCCCCTCCGCCCCCATGTTTTCATCATTCAGTGGTAGTCGCAGCAGCGGGAACATGAGACTCGACCGTTAAAGCACCACAGGTGGTCAAGCGTGGTCAAGCGCGCGTGCGGTCGTTGTCTGATAGAATCCTGTGCTGGGAGGAGGCAAGTGTGTTATCGCCTCACAAAACACAAATGCGAGATTTAACTTAGTTTAAAGACATTCTTTCCAATGGATTCCCACCATTTTATAGCATTTTGTTATTGTGTTTGCAGGTCAAATATTTAAATTATTGTATTATTCTTTGCATTGGCAAAACTGTTGTTCAATCTGTCACCCATCATGTGCATACCTTTCCTTGTCACCCATCATGTTCATACCTTTTCCTTGTCACCCATCATGTGCATACCTTTTCCTTGTCACCCATCATGTGCATACCTTATCCTTGTCACCCATCATGTTCATACCTTATCCTTGTCACCCATCATGTTCATACCTTATCCTTGTCACCCATCATGTTCATATCTTATCCTTGTCACCCATCATGTATATACCTTATCCTTGTCACCCATCATGTTCATACCTTTTCCTTGTCACCCATCATGTTCATACCTTATCCTTGTCACCCATCATGTTCATACCTTATCCTTGTCACCCATCATGTTCATACCTTATCCTTGTCACCCATCATGTTCATATCTTTTCCTTACTACCAAGAGAAGATTGGCTCAGTCTATCTTCAGGTTGTTTATTCAATCCGTCACTCATCGTTATCATATTATTTCATTGCTACCTAAAATAGTTTAGTTTCAGACTGCGTGTACTCATGAGGTTAATACTAAACACCTCACACCATGACGTACACTTAGCCGGTCTGCTACGCCCCAGTTGAATTCAGTCAACTTCTCTGTCAGTTCAAACACATGACCTAACAGTGACCTAAAACTTTGGGACTCGCTTCTCCCCCCCTCCCTCTCAACGCAAGCTCGCGCGACATAAAATCAAAGCTCGTGATGCCGTAGAAGATGACAGAAATTCGAGTAACCGAGACATTCTGCTTGTCACCGAGAACTAGCGACAAGGATGATCTGCTGTCATCTAGAAATCGTTAATCCCGGGTTCATGTTGCTGTCTGCTTGCCGGTGGTGGTCTTCGTTCGACCTAACCAGGCCAGGCCCTGAGCAAATCGTTCTATGAGTCACAACTCAAAAGTGTAGGGCAGCGTTACATCACGACGAGCTCAAAGTTACAAGAACTTGTGGTGTTGATGTAGTCGATGTTTTACTCTCGAGCATTGTGTGTGTATGTGTGTCTGTGCGCGCGTGCTTAGCTGTGGGTATGTGATTGCGTTGTCAATACTTGTCAATGGTGTTGTTGATCGCTACGAAGTTACATACCAGTGATGCACTTGTCGGACAACACTCGAGACTCTAAATCAATGTCATTGACAACAACCCACAGCCCTCATAAAACGCTCGGAGCACGATCAACTTAACATTTAAACCTCCTCCATATTGACCTCTTGGACCACCCTAAAACTGATCACCTGAACCTCCGACTCACTTTGGCTATTGATTGAACCTCCTCCTCACTGACCATCTGAACCTCCTCCACACTGACCACCTGAACCTCCCACTTACATTGGCTATTGATTGAACCTCCTCCACACTCACGTCTTCACGCCCCCCTCCCCTCACAAGACTCACTTGAACCTCCCTCAGACCGAAAGCTTGAACTTTTCAGGTCTGCAACTGACTTAGAAAAAGAAAACCTCGCTCTTGTCCGGCCAACGGTCCCTTCTTTACTTGACCAAAGTCCGAGTCCTCGTCTGGGCGGGGAGGTAATGAGATAAACTCGCCGGGTGATCAAATCAAGGCCGACAATCATCACCTTGGGAACCCCGAGCAGACTCAATTAGACCCACGCGCCGGCTAGAAATAGTCTATCACGTGATCGTTTTATCCAATCAGAGCTGCTCAAATAAATCCCAGTAATTTCCCTTGGTAAAAGAGCAAACAATATCAATGTATTTATCTCCCCTAACCTGCTCTTGATGAGAAAGACTAAAGGGTCGAGACTACACGAATTACCGTCTTTTTACGGTCAACATCGATTCGTGATGCCCGTACCTTCGGAGATTAATAACGTGGTTAGCAATGATCCAGCGAAATTTACGGTTTGCCGTTATCCTTATAATTATTTCACAACCATTTCTCCAATTTCCCCATCGACGTTCAGTTGTTACAAAAAAAAAAAGCAAATTACCATATATACTCGTTATATAGCCCGTTCGTTCATAAGCCGACACCCCAAACATTTTCCCATAGATCTGGTCCAAAAAAAGTCAGCTTTAGAACAAGTAGATCTGTAACAGTATATCAGATATGAATTGAAACGTTCTCTTTTATCTTCTCGTATAACTTTAGATACCTTCTAAAATCAAGTTGCTCGGTGTGGCTATGAACAACATACATGCTGTCTGAAATAAATTTTAAAAAGATATATCAAATAGCAAAGATATATACAATGTGTATAAACCAAGGATAGGACCACGTGGCGGGCTATAGTGAAAGAAGGATCACTAGGATCAGAGGAGCAAACTAGGGAAGAGGCAGTGGAAAAAAAATAACGAGGAGAAAGGCCAGGCAACACTGCTCCAGTACATTCGTGTGTGTAACATGCAGAAGAGACTGCCACTCAAGGATCGGTCTCATCGGCCACACCAGGAGCTGCAAATAATAGAGATAAAAATCTATCGTCTTTCGTAGACGGACAGATGCCATACATAAACCGATTAAACAAATGGCGGCCAGAAAAAAATGTTACGTTATATGCAAATACGTATATCCAACTTAATGCAATTGTATCCAACTAGTTGTAAATATATCCACCCATATATGAGTATATCCAAATACATTTAATCTAGGACTGCGGAAATTATCGATTAATTTCTCGATTAATCGGTACACATTTTTAGCGATTAAAATTATTTTAATCCATAAAATAGTGATTAAATTTACAGAAAATAATTTAACAATTTTTTTTATTTGTTAATAAATAAAGAACTATTAATAATTAACAACAGTTTGCTTAATTTACCTACAAACTTCTCCATTGAAAAAAAAAAGGTTTTTAAAGTGTAAACTTTAAAATAAAGCTGTTTTTTTAAAGGAAAATGATATAAAAAAATTAAACACTGTTTTATCTTAATTAACAATAACAACATTTAAATTCATTGACATAATGTTGAACTACTTATATTTAAATTTTAAAAAAGTCAAGTGCCTGTTTTTGTTACTTCCCTTTTCAGTTTGATGACATCATACATCTTATTTTTAGCTTTCATCAAAATCATAGATTAATTATTCGTTAATTTTTCCACAGTTAACGATTAAATTTAAATTAATCGATAACAGCCCTAGATTTAATCACATCCAACTATACGTAACTATATCCAGCTATACATAATTATATTCAGATATGTATAACTACATCTAGCTGCGAATATTGTCTTATATATACATACACTTCTTATATACAAAAGATATTTGCATCCACAGACCATGTCAGTCTGTTGGCAAGTGACGCAGCGTTCACATGGTTGAGCCCGTGACCATCGGTACGCCAGCCGAATGCGCATTCCACTCGACCACCGTAAGTATATATGTAACTATATCCAACTATATCAAATTAAATCCAACTATATCTAACTATATCCAACAATATCTAACGATATACAACTATCCAACTATATCCAACTATATCTAACTGTATCCAACCATTTCTAACTATATCCAACCATTTCTAACTATATCCAACCATATCTAACTATATCCAACCATATCTAACTATATCCAACCATTTCTAACTATATCCAACCATATCTAACTATATCCAACTACAGTCGAACCCGGTTATGTCGACGGCCTAGGGGTTTCCCGAAAAGCGTTGAGATAATAGGGTTGGCGAGATAACCGAGGGTGAGATAAGTGGGTTCGACTGTATATCTAACTATATCAAGCTATATCTAACGATATCCAATTATATCTAACTATATCCAACTATATCTAACTATATCCAACTATATCAAACTATATCTACGTATATTCAACTATATCCAAACATATCTAACTATAACCATCTATATCTAACTATATCCAACTATATCTATCTATATCCAGCTATATCTAGCTATATTCAGCTATATCTAACTATAGCCAGCTATATCTAACTATATTCAACTGTATCTAACTATAGCCAGCTATATCTAACTATAACCAGCTATATCTAACTATATCTAAATATAGGCACTTACATTCCTATGATATTCGACGTAACAAACAGTTCTGGTCTCAACATCTATCTGATTTTTTCCCAGGAGCCCTTGTTTATTTTATTTACTGAAAATTCCGAGAATCAAATTATTAAGTAGCTTGAAGTCTGAGCTTTTCGGGATACGTGGGGGGGTGGGTNGGAATGGTGGTGGGGTCGGGGTGTGTGGAGTGTTGACTGGGAGGGGATTTCATGTGACGATATAACAATCAAATTTACGGTCCATCTCCAAGGGACTCGTCGAGGCGTCCTTCACCTTCTCCATCGAGGGCGGCCCTTCAGGGGTCGGGTCGTCAGCGGCCATCAACATTCATTAGTCGGCCGCTGGAGTTGCTTAACTTGGTCACACGTTTTCCCCTCCACAGTGTTTGATGTACAACTCGACTGGAACGGGGCGGGGGGTGCCGGGGTGGGAAAGGCGCGTGTGGGAGTGGAATGGTGTGTGTTCAACTTGTTGGGTGTTTGTAAACATTTTTATCGCCACTTTCAAATATTCAAATGCTATTCCATTTCAAATTGCCAAGATGACCCGCGGCGTAGCATGTGCCGCAGACTTGCTCATCATAGTTAGTGCGGGAGGAGACGCGAGGAACTGAGAGAACTGACGCAAACAGCCGCACGAAGTAATGGGAAAAAAATCGAGTAAACGTGGAGACATGTGCACAGCGGTTGTTGTTACCTACCTCCCCCCCACCCTTTTACTAACAAACCTTGTCAATCATAAACTACTAACTACTCTACAGACTGACAAGAGTAACACCATTAGTTAAATCATTAAACCTTGAAACACTAGAGGATAGAAGAACCAAGAGTAAATTAGTAATTGTACATAAATCAATTAATTCTAATTTAGAAATACAACACAAAGATAACTTAATACAACCCTCAGATAGACATAAAAATAAAAACACCTTTCTTATTCCATATGCAAGAACAAACACATACACGTTTTCTTTCTTTCCGTCCGGTATTCGGGCGTGGAATGGGTTGCCTGAAGAAACCAGGAAAGCCAACACTTTATCATCATTTAAAACTCTAGTAAGAATACAGGACTAAACACATACCATAGAAATACGTAGGACGCAATAATCTTCTGTACAGTAGGAGCGTCTGTAACATATAAGATAAGAAGATAAGATACAGCTATGACACGGGCAGTACATTTAAATACAACATGATTTACCCGATACCGAAAAACACAATCAAAATTTTGAAAATCTCATTCAGAGCACAGAATATGAATTTTAACGTTCACTTCTTATATATATATAGCCTGCAAATCTTGACCCGATCTTCCACACAGAACAATAACCAGGTGTTTCAGATGTGTCAGGTGTGTTTGTATTGATGAAAACTTTTTTGAGAATCGTCTCACGGAGTCCAGTTTAAAACACCACCTGCATCCACCTCATTTAATCAGTTCTATACATACATGATAACTTGGCTAAAACACGTCATAAAATCTGGAGTAACGCGTGCTCTGGATATATTCAAATAGTCAACTATGAATCTGTGGCCACATCAGTTATGACAATATGACAATAAATAACCTCATCACTCAAATCTGTCGCTCTGCCTACACCGCGATCCGTTCGATCAGCTCAATCCGCCACTACCTAACAGTCAGTTCAACGAAAACCATTGTTTATACTATCTCGTCTTGATTATTGAAATTCCCTAAAATCAGGCTAATCAAAAAAAAAAAAAAAAACATTGAAAAGCTTTAAAAAAAATTAATTCGGCTTCCAGAATTTTTCTTACGGTTTAAAAAGATAACAAAAATATTTTTTTAAATATTTTTTTTAAATGACCATGTTACTCCACTTCTTCATTCAAATGTCTGTCTCTTTTTGTGCCCCACTCCCCAAACAATGGAATTCTGGAAATCTCTAGCATTACACATTCGCAGTTACCCTTTTCTCATCAAACTTTACCTTCAAAAATTATAACATTTTTAAATAAAAAAAATATTTAATGATAACGTTGCTTTTGCGCACCATCATGTCACAATATGTTGTGGTTAGGATACGAATGTTTCACATTGAATGCATCTATAAAAAGTTGCGTGTTTTTTAATGTGCAGGGCCTTGGGCCCAGCCAGCAGCTTGTTGGGATACTGCCCAATATAAATTATCAAATTATTATGTTTATAATATTAAATTAGATGTCACCCAATCCTGGTGTATAGAAGGAGCGTCTGTTACAGATACGATACATCTTCTCTTCGGCTCAGCACTTTATTTTCTTTTAGCCCCATCTCTATCTCTTTCTCTTTTTTAGCTCATGCCCACATAAAAAGAACATTTTATTCTCGTGTATACAAATTAGTACATTTTCTCGTCTAATGCAGCTCAAATGAGTAACAAATTGGCTCCGTCATACCATACAGCACTTGGCAAATGATTACTTTAGGTTTATATTCTTTATACAGACAGCGAACAACAGTACATAAGTACTCATGGAAGGACTTAATGATATCACGGTCAGCGAAAAAGTTACCCAACATCCAACCGCAGGCGCCACAAGATTGAACATCCTCAAGGAAATTAAACGTTTAAAATAAAAACTGCTCAGGGTCCATTACAAATACCGTTGTATAAAAAAATGAAATAAAAAAATATATAAAAAAACAATTAAAAAAACAATACAAGCACAAACAGTAGTCAAGCCCAACCCCCCCCCCCCCCCAATCGCAAGAATGGATCTCTGAACAGACGGGCCCCGCCGCTGTGTATCTTTTTATTATTTTTTTTTATGCTCGCCTCTAATTGTTTCGTTAAATATTCATGTTTATTTGAGAGAGCCCCATGACTCATTTTTAATTAATTATTCACTTCCGCCTCAGCCAGCTGAATGCGCGCGCACTCAGGCATCTGCTTTTTTCTCGCCGTACCGGAAGTACGTGTGGAGACGTTCTCTTTGAACAAACCCGAGGAGGAATGTCATAGCCCTGAAGGGGTCATAGTTGGAGTGTCTCAGCACTGAAGTGGTCATAGTTGGAGTGTCTCAGCAATGAAGTGGTCATAGTTGGAGTGTCTCAGCACTGAAGTGGTCATAGTTGGAGTGTCTCAGCACTGAAGTGGTCATAGTTGGAGTGTTTCAGCATTGAAGTGGTCATAGTTGGAGTGTCTCAGCACTGAAGTGGTCATAGTTGGAGTGTCTCAGCATTGAAGTGGTCATAGTTGGAGTGTCTCAGCATTGAAATGGTCATAGTTGGAGTGTCTCAGCATTGAAGTGGTCATAGTTGGAGTTTCTCAGCATTGAAGTGGTCATAGTTGGAGTGTCTCAGCATTGAAGTGGTCATAGTTGGAGTGTCTCAGCATTGAAATGGTCATAGTTGGAGTGTCTCAGCACTGAAGTGGTCACAGGAGTGAAGTGGTCACAGGAGTCAAGTGGTCACAGGAGTGAGGTGGTCCCATTAGTGAAGTGGTCACAGGAGTGAGGTGGTCACAGTAGTGAGGTGGTCAAAGGAGTGAGGTGGTCACAGGAGTGAAGTGGTCACAGGAGTGAGGTGTTCACAGGAGTGAAGTGATCACAGGAGTGAGATGGTCACAGGAATGAAGTGGTCACAGGAGTGAAGTGGTCGCAGGAGTGAAGTGGTCACTGGAGTGAGGTGGTCACAGGAGTCAAGTGGTCACATGAGTGAGGTGGTCACAGGAGTGAAGTGGTCACAGGAGTGAGGTGGTCACAGTAGTGAGGTGGTCAAAGGAGTGAGGTGCTCACAGGAGTGAAGTGGTCACAGGAGTGAGGTGGTCACAGGAGTGAAGTGGTCACAGGAGTGAGGTTGTCACAGGAGTCAAGTGGTCACAGGAGTGAGGTGGTTCCATGAGTGACGTTTGTCACAGAGATGAAGTGGTCACAGGAGTCAAGTGGTCACAGGAGTGAAGTGGTCACAGGAGTGAGGTGGTCACAGGAGTGAAGTGGTCACATGTGTGAAGTGGTCACAGGAGTCAAGTGGTCACAGGAGTGAGGTGGTCACAGGAGTCAAGTGGTCACAGGAGTCAAGTGGTCACAGGAGTGAGGTGGTCACAGGAGTCAAGTGGTCACAGGTTTGAAGTGGTCACAGGAGTGAAGCCGCCATCCGAAATGGTATTATAGATTGTATCAGGCTACAGAAGACTCCATTGATGACGAGGTCGTTGTGACAGAGGCCAATTTTAGATTGTGAATGTGTCTAGTTGTCAGTCATCTAGATAGATCGCTATGTGCCTATTTGACAGGGAAATAGATACATTCATTATTTTAACGATGACAGAAGATTAAAAATATAATACTGAACGCTTTGTTTATTTTTTCTACATGTAATATTGTTAGCGCATTTTCGAGAAGTCGAATGCGCTATTGCACCCGTTTTGTCCGTCCGTCCATCCGTCCGTCTGTCATCACCCTAGATCTCAGCATCCATAAGTCCTAGACCCATGATGTATATATGTTTTTTGTATGTCCTGACCTGCCATTTGTGCATCAACACTCAGTTACTCGATCCGTTAAAAAACCCCGTTAAAACTACCAAAAAACATTGCGAATCGAGAGATAACACTGGCGCAGGCAACGGCCGCCATTGCCGGAAGTCTTAGTATAATCAAAAGTATTTTTTTTTTTGGTTGACGTCATTAGAATATGTGTAAAAGTTTAGAGAGTTTTACGTCATCATTTGTGGTGACTTCAATCAAGATCTTAGCGGCCCAGGGGCAGAAATTGAAAACTTTTTCGAAACAAGCTTCAACATTCAACTACTTTCACCAAGATTGGCAACTACGATCTATCAAACAACAATTGACGGAGTATTTGGGCGATTAGCTGATTACAATTTAGAATGTTTCATTTATGAGTCCTATTTCAGTGACCACAAACCACTTGTAGTTAGATTAAAGAGAAAATAAAAAAATTTAAAATGTAAAGAAATGACTTTTAAATAAAAAAAAATTCAGGTATATTCATTACACAAGAAAATTCATAAAAATATGTCTAAAATCTAAACACAATTACTGATAACTACATAATGCTGATATCTAACATAAGTACTGATACATAATACGAAAATGCGCTAACACGTCCTGAGTTCCAAAAGGGACCAGGCTTAACATGATTTTTTTTTTTTACACGCACTCAACAATATTATTTAGACTTCTAATTGTTTTAACGAATTTTGATTAATAAAACATCTATATCATGCTTTGATTTACCGTAGTATTTTGTAAATCACAAAGAGAAATTTTTAGGTCACAAAAAGTTAAGACTCTGTACTTCAACACATTTTATTGATGGGGGTGGGGGTGGGGCCAGTTTTTATTTTTCAGGCAGATAGGGATATTTCAACACAGCAGTGATATTGTGTTACGGCCCCTGCTGTGATGATTGTTGCATGGAAACAGAGGACATGCACAAAGGCATTAATGTATAAATACGCAGTTTTTTTTCTTTTTTTTCTTTTTTTTGACCACATGCTCTTCAATGGATCAGATTTCCAAAAATGTGGTCTGCGCCTCAGAGGCGTCACTAAGGTTGGAGTCACCCATTGTGGTAGCTCATGGTTTCCTCCTCTCAACCTACCCCATTGACCCCGTCCGAGTCTGCCAGTGGCGAATAACTTGAGTATAGAGACATTTTTTCTTATCGGTGTCATCCCTTGTGATGGTGACACGGGTGCGGCCGGCACTACCCACACCTCCCTCCTAGTGACGCTTCTGCTGTACATACATGACGCCACCCAAACAGGCAGCACTTTGAATCTAGAAAGAGCAATTAATAATAAATGACGATGTTAATAAAAAAAAAAAAATTAATCAAGACAACTCTACTTCAACAGCCTCCTTTGTTAACCCCCTTGTTTTAGATCAGCCCTAGTTTTGTATTCACAGATAAGACAATATAAAGTTAGTCAAAACTTTGATGTGTCTTAAATTTTTAACATGCAGTATCGCTTACTGAACAAACAAAAAAAAAATATTTTTGAGCTGACAGGGTTGATTCAATTTCCCGTACATTAAAATCAGTTTTCATTTGAAGTTATTTGAAATTACAACACCAGATCGATTGCAACTTTAAGTGGTTGGGGGACAAATAGTTTAACAAGGTACGGGGGTGTGTGATTATTGATTGAACTGTTTCGTAGTTTTAGTTAGTGGTTGGCACATTTTTCATGGCGATGGCCGCATCATTGGGCCGTGAGACGTGAAACGGCTGAACGTAAAAACTCCTGATATACTTAAAAGAACAAACATGTGACATTTAACATGCCTTCTGTGATTTGTTGTTTTTGTTGCTGTCGTCGGTTTTTTGTCTTCGTTGTTGTATTTCTTGTTTTAGTTGTTGGATTCCTTGTCGGTTTGAGGGGCCGCACGGAGCGCCTGAGGTGGAGTGGGCCTTATGTGGACAGCGGGCCCCAGGTTATCCCCACACCCCCGTTAATTTCCTATTACCTGCTGTGATTTCTGACTCAACCCATATACCAACAATTTAAAGTAACCCTATATCTTTTGAGCATATCCATAAAGTAGCTAAAAATTAAATAAAAAATTTAAAAAATGTGTAAGCAACAACAACTCAAGAAATAAGACGTGATATTCAAATAATATAATCGCGGCTGGTTAAGCGTTTAAAGCCATATTCCATAATGCAGGCTTTCTGGACCTCGGGGTTGTCCCCGCTTGACCAGAACTCCCGCCATTATCAGCTCACGTGACAGGCTCTCTGGTGCAGCCATCACGGACGTGGGGTCTGATGTTCCATCACAGGAGTCTGGTGTCTGCTGTCCGCTGGCCAGTTGGGTTGTCTGTCATTTCAACGGAAGTGGGGAATCTTTTTGGCGAGGAGGTGGTGCGGGCTGGGTGGCCCGCTGACGTTGATTTTTACACCAAGTGGTCATTATGTTTATCTGATTTGTTGGACAGTGACAGATGCGCAAGGGAAGGGAAGAGGTGGGCGGGCACTTGGCTGAACTATTGAGGTCTTAAGCGCTTGACCGCACTCTTAATTAATTAATTTACGTATGATTTAAACGGAGGACTTTTGTAAGACCAACCAGTGCGTTGTTTTTACACTTAAATGAGTGAATTGATGCTTTATTTCACATCACCTACACTAACCATGCTAGACACGCATGCGCGTTGCGTTCTGGTGTTCAAAAACTCTATCAAATAAAAGTCTTCAGATGTTTCTTAAATTTGTCTTTTTGTCTCGCTGTTCCAAAATTTTGGTGCCACCGATTCAAAAGAGCGCACGCCAAGGGACTTTCTCCTGTGTACAACCACTCCGGGAACTTTCAGTAGGGAAAAGGTAAGATTGCAACTCTTTTAGAGATACATGCTCAGAAGATAATTACTTCAAATACTGCGGCCGTTGTCCATCTATGCAGCAATAAGATAGTGAATGAATCGTATGGTCTATGCTTTCAGCCACAGGAAGTTAGCGTCGATCTCTAAGTACCGGTTTAATGAGTTTCTGATCCTCAAAACAATCAACGATGCATCGTTTTGTACTTTCTGGAGTTTCTTCACTTTGTTTTAACGCAAGCCTCGCAGACTACTGTTGCAGTAATACAATCGAGATTGTATTAAGTGAACTCCTGCTGAACCCTTATTCAGTTAAGAACGCAACTGATCCATGGCACGAAGATGACAAAACAAGAGTTGACCACAGATCAGACATGGGAGGTCATCGAGAGTTTACTGTCGATGTAAAAGCCTATAGATCTCCGACGATGTTGGTTAAGTGGATGTCAGAAGTGCCAACCTTTAACGACGATACCGCTGCTGTACATTTTTCTCCAAAACGCTCTCCGGATTTTTGTTATACAGTTCCTTGACTGATTCCTGATTAGTTTTTGGACATATTTGTTAAGTGTCGCGGTCGAGGGTTGTGTGTGATCGCGCGCGTTTGTGGGTTGGAAGGGGTGATCGGGGGGTGGGGGACGCAAAACATCCCCCCTTACTTCGTGGCCCTGGAAACTACACTTGCGTTAAATTTCTCCGCAATGGCCGACGGACCGATAAACGGAAGTTGTTGACAAGCCGCTGCGCGCGGTGACGTAAGAGCCACCACCCCCTGCTGCTGATGATACAGGCCAAACGATTGGTCGGCGGCCATGATTGTTTGACTTTGTGCTTTGCCCGCTGCCGTGTTGTTGGTTTCTAATTAATTAGTTTCTATATCCAGACTGCAGCGTGCGGCTATTGACCAATAACTGGGGTGGGGTGGTTGGGAGGGGAGGCGGTTGGGGTGAGGATGTTAGAGGTGTTTTTTTTCCTTTTGTCCAACAGGCTGACAAGACCAAAAATTGTTTGAATGTTTACAGATTTTGGGGGGGGGGGGTGAGGAGACATGAAATGTAAATTGATTTCTCTAAAAGCTTGAGCTATTTTAATTTTAGGTGAATTTACTCTCTAGTTTTAACTCATAGAAAGAAAATTGATAGCAGTTTGATATTCCTGGGCGATTTATTTTAAGACGTTTTTATTTTATTTCGTTAAATGGGGTTATAGATAGAGGCATATATAAATAAAACTATAGACAATGCTAGTTATAGATGCATGACTCTAAGAAGTAGTGGAGGTATGGTGGGAAATATCTGAGGGATCGTGGTAATCTGCTGTACGATATAAACATTGCCAGTAGCTTTATTCATCGATAGGTCGAATGATGGATTAATGTACGGGTTGTGGAATGAAAAATAACCCTTGTTAGACAGGGAGAGAGAGAGAGAGAGAGAGAGAGAGAGAGAGAGAGATAGAGAGAGAGAAAAGAGATGTAGGGAGGGACAGAATGAGAGATGGGAAGAAGGAGAAAGAAAGATTAGTCACCATCCTTGAATAGGACATGTATGGTTTAAAGTTTTGACTTGCGATGGTCACAATCCTTGACTTGGACTTGGTCACTATCCCTACGGTCAATATCTCTATGGTCACTATCCCTATGGCCACTATCCCCAAAGTCACTATCCCTATGGTCACTATCTCTGTGGTCACTATCCCTATGGTCACTATCTCTATGGTCACTATCCCTATGGTCACTGTCACTATGGTCACTATCCATATGGCCACTATCCCCAAGGTCACTATCGCTATGGCCACTATCCCCAAGGTCACTATCCCTATGGTCACAATCCCTACTGACACTATCTCTATGGTCACTATCCCTATGAGCACTATCCCTACGTCAACTTTCCTTATTGTCACCTACTCTATGGTCACTATACATACTGTCACTATCCCTATTGTCACCTACTCTATGGTCACTATACCTACTGTAACTGTTTATCTTTAACTAATATTTCTAATTAGGCCTTCTCCACTTATGCAGGCGTGTACAGACGAGTAGCAACTTATATTAATAACACATCAGACTTTGATAATTTAATAACATTAATCCAAACGAAATATGTACACTTTATACATCAATATATTACGTCTGGCTTCTTGCCATTTTCATACACGTTCTGTTCGGCCACTAACACACAACTACTGATTGCTTCATTCTCACTCGCGTCACGTGGTCTCTCTCTCGTCACGTGATCTCTCAATTACTAATATGCAAATTATCACGTGACATTCAACCCCCTTCTTTAAAAAAATGTTTTTAACCTAAAACATTTTTGGTCAAAATATAATAAAATTTATCTTAAATGAAATAATTATATTCATATCTATACTTATATCATATTCACATTTCCATTCATGTTATATTCATCTCAACATTCATTTATATGTATATATATATTTATATTAATTGTAAATTAGTTATTCATTATTTGCAAAATAATGCATGAATTGATTAAACATAACATTCAAGAAAAAAAATATGTAGAACTTCAACAATCTTATTTGAAGTAAATTAAACTGAAATATGAATGCACATTTTATATCACTGTGCAACTCAAATATCCTGTAATAGGCTTATCATTCAATGTGCTTATCACATATTAGAAATCTTCAAAAATGCACCAGTAAGGTGTTTGGCATTCTTGACTTTATGTCAACTTTGTACTTGGCCAATAGTATTGTATGCACAATGAACCAACATAATTTTCAAAATAACTTGTATCAAAATTGTATTAAAATCTGTTAAGATATTCAATACATATTGTCACGGTTAGATGTTATGGTGTGAGAATGACTGAGCGAAAATGTAGGGTGAATGATAAACAAAGCGTGAACA
>MUZC01000191.1:184737-220263 GCA_002072015.1 Radix auricularia | reverse complement strand
TTGTTAATACCATATTATATCTTTTACTTTATGACTATATAGAATTATTCTACCATATCTATATATATAACTATAATTACATTACATCATGTATTGGTCTCAATGTTTCAATTATGAATAAAAAATATTTCAAGCTAATCTGAGATGAAATGATGCATGAAATTACACACATTATATTTTTAAAAATATTGTTGAAAAACAATGATATTACAAATAAGGTAAAATCAAGCGCTGGGCTTTTAAAGATCTTTTTCAACCTATTAAAGATTAAATAATTCATCAACCATGACCACGATCGTATATATTTACAATCCTAATTCTACATTCTTGAATAAGTCTCTTAGCTTTTGAGATAGCATGTTTGCTTCCAGATAGTTTAACAAAACTTTGATTAGATGAGTCATAATCATGATAAATTTGTATCTGACAATTACTGTCTGTTTCAATGTTTCTGATTCTGTATCCTCTACGACCAATTAATCTTCCTACTATAGATTATTTTACTTTAATGGTCTCAGACTCATTATTACTATCTCTGTGATTCCAATATTCATCTCTTCTGCCATTTCTATGATTAGTAATAGTGGTCAAAATATAACTAGATTTTGATTTTTCTGTTTTCATTTCTTCTTTGTTGTGTTTCATTTGTATTTCATTTATTGTTTAGCCTTTTCTTGAGGTTTCTTGAAGTATTGTTTTGTTATAGGTTGGCTTCCTAAGACTATGTTGTCTTTAACATCAATGTTTAATTTTTCTTTTCTTTTCATTGAGGCTATGTTTTGTAAACTAGCACATATTTGAGTATTGTTGTCGTACCATTCATCATACGTTTCATCTGAATAGTCAACAACACCTTCAACGTTTCCTATTATGAGGTCACAAATGGCCTCTTGTAAAACTCTTGCACGAACTTTGCCTTGGATCCATGGGGAGTTGATGTAGACAATAGCTGTTTTACATTCTCTTTTATTGCCATCGGCCATCATTAATGTTTCTGTTTGACCATCATAGTCATCTTCTTGTACCATGCTACTGTGTACAACTATTGTAGTACATCCAGAATCTCGTAGACACATACATTTTTTGTTATTAATGTATACTGGGTAAAATTTAAGCTTTCCATGATTATCAATTGTGGCAAATGTATTACTTGATTTTGTTGTTTCTTGCTCAGTTTTTTCTGTGTCCTTTACATCTTGGTGATCATTCCTTCTCCATGACTGATCATAATTTCTGTATCTGGAGTTGTGGTTGTATCTACCTCTCCAAGATTGTCTACCTTTGTTTTCAAAATGACCTTGTCTAGATCTCTCCTCTGTTTTCTTTCTTATTGGACTTCCATTAGGAGATACTCTTTCTGGTTGTTCTCTATTGTGGTAACATTCTTTTGCCATATGTCCTGATTTGTTACAATACCAACAATACCAACAATGCCTGAGTTTGGGAGACTCTGATTTCTTATTCCTTGCCTTTTTTCTGGTCTTTTATTTTGGATTGCAGCAAATATGTCTTGTCTCTTATCCATCTCTACATCTGGATGAGAGTCTTTAAATGTACGTAATGCATTTGTTAATTCTGCTTGAGTTCGCACTTTCTTATCAGTTAAGTATGTGAAAAGAGTTGGTGTTGCAACTTCTAAAAATTTGTCAATTAAGACCATGTCTAATAAGGCTTTGGGATTGCTTGTATCAATTCCTGAAAGTTCTAGCCATTTTGTCAATTTAACTTGAGTTTCATGTACTATTATCTGTGGATCTTTATCTCTCTTGATTCTTATTTCATGAAATTCTCTTCTATAATCATTTTCTGATTTTCCAAAATGACATAAAAGTGCTTTTTTGACATTTTGATATATGTGTTTGTCTTCTTTAGCTATACTATTGTAAGCTTCGAATGCTTCACCT
Organism: Radix auricularia; assembly: GCA_002072015.1. Classification (NCBI taxonomy): domain Eukaryota; kingdom Metazoa; phylum Mollusca; class Gastropoda; family Lymnaeidae; genus Radix; species Radix auricularia. The sequence continues at coordinate 218,359 of MUZC01000191.1, read as the reverse complement.
GTTAGATGAGTCATTAATTGTGTAGACCACTCTGACTCATTATAACCCTTTATTTGCATAATTGATTCAAAGTAGTCTAAGTAGACATCCATTTTTTATTTTTTGGCATCATATTTTCTTACATTGATTGTATCCTGTGGTGTTGGCTTTTCTTTTGAGTCATTACCAGGATTATAGCCTTTGTTTTGTAACTCAAGTTGTATTCTTAATTTCTCAATATTAAGTTGCTCAAGTTTTCATTTTAAAATGTTGTTTTCTCTTTCAATTGCTAGTCTTTGTTTTTCTTCTTCTTTAGCTTCTTTTTGTCTTTCTTTTTCTGCAGCTATTCTTAGTTTCTCTTTTTCTTCAGCTGCTTTTTCTCCTCTTCCTCTTTAGCTTCTTTTTGACTTTGTTTCACTTTTTCTTCAGTTTCTTTGACTTTCTCTTCGATGAAAGCTCTCATTTCTTTCCCAGTTAATCCTATCTCTTTCGCTACTGCAGTGAATTCTTTGTATAAATCCATTGTCTATGTGAAGAGTGTGAGCTACTAACCAAGTAATGGGTGTAAGTGTAATGTATCAATACACTCTATGTAAATTTAAATTTATATTTAAAATGGATATATTATAAATAAATTAATTCAATGATAATACACAAAATAAAAGTTCTAAATTTTAAATTCAAGAATATCTTTGGATATAAAAAAATGTTCATATATATTAATGCAAAAAGTGATACATGAAATTAAACCTTTAAATTAAATTTTAGGCAAAATGAGGGAACAAAGTATCCACACACAGGATCTTAAGTATACTCAGCATATACGCTCCCTCAGGTTGACCAAAAATAGAAAATGGTTAGAAATTTTGAGTTCAAATTAATCCACCTATCAAAAATAAATTTGGAATATTTTCTGGAATTAATACTAATACAGTTAATCCACTTGAATTGTCACTCACAGTTCTAGTATGAGCAAATGAATTTGTCTGGAGTAAGTTCTGTTTGTACTTCAAATATTACAATGTTAATTGTTCTCTGTCACAGAAGAGGCTCTTGATACATCACTCACTGGGCTTCTCATAAATGTTTATACAGTTCAGATCATACAGTCTTTATATTTACTCAGCTGTGTTGTGTTGATTGTTTACATCCAGTGTGTAGTCCTGGCGCACTTCCGGTTCATCTGTGCTGACACGTGACACTTGTAACGTAGGATCAGAGTTCAATAGGTGTAGAAACTGTAGCTTAGTTGACACACAGAGTTGTAGGACTGGGGCGAAGCGTGTCGACGCGTCATCAACACGTTGCTGGTTGCTGTATGCCTCGATTCATGTACTGTACAACACAGGTACACAGTTGCTGTGTTCGCCAACAGTGTAATGGCACACCGGAAACGAAGACTGTATCAAACGACCTATGTAGGTCAGTCCTTTGCACTTTGACCTTTGCTTTTAATATTAATGAACTTTGCAATCTTCAGTCACAGTTTATGTACTGCCGTAGATTAATTTCACTGTTCACTGACACTGTTTTTCGACTTTATTCATCGAACACTTCTTTGTAATGTTAATACTTGTAGCGTTTAACTTTACTCACAAAGTTCCATTATAACACAAGTAGGTCATACATCGCCATTGATTTCCGAAGAAAATTTTAACATCAACTGAATTCACTAAATTTATCACTTGAAAAATGAACGTGTTTCCACTGTTTTGTAAACTACAGTAGATGTTTACACTATATATCTTGTAACTTCTTCAGCATTCTGCACTGCTGCTAACTTCTTGTAGTTGTAGTTTGGATTTCAAGATTCTGATGCAATTCCTGCTACTCTTTCATTACTTTACTTCGACACCAATGTAATTGTTTATCTTTAACAAATATTTCTAATTAGGCCTTCTCCACTTATGCAGGCGTGTACAGACGAGTAGCATCTTATATTAATAACACATCAGATTTTGATAATTTAATAACTTTAATCCAAACGAAATATGTACACTTTATGCATCAATATATTACGTCTGGCTTCTTGCCATTTTCATACACGTTCTGTTCGGCCACTAACACACAGCTACTGATTGCTTCATTCTCACTCGCGTCACGTGGTCTCTCTCTCGTCACGTGATCTCTCAATTACTAATATGCAAATTATCACGTGACACCTACTGTCACTATCCCTATCGTCAATATCCCTGTGTTCCAACAACCTCAATCCTAACACCATGGCATTCTTTGACTTTCATATTGTCTCTACCATTACGTCAAGTTGCGTCAATAATCCTAGTTGGTCTTGATTAGTCGTCCTGTTGAGTCAGATCTGTCCCACGTTTATGTTGGTAGAGATGTCTGTCGTATTCTCATCTGGCCCACTTTTATGTTGTTAGAGATGTCTGTCGTATTCTGATCTGGCTCATGCATCGTTTCAAGATGTCTGCCCTGAAACTGTTTGCATTACAGCTACCCTCGATGGAGAGAAAGAGAGAGTGTGAGGGAGAGACAGAGAAAGAGAAAAGAGAGAGCGTGAGAGAGACAGAGAGAGGGAGATAGTTAATCTCGATCGTGTTTAGTGTCAGGGCGAAGTATGATGAATGCCGTTGTCTCCAGTCGCTGAGAGATCCTGTCATGTTTGCCGACTGCATTAAATTTGTTGGCAGACCCAAATTTTAAAGACAACTTTAAAGAATCATCTCTTCGGTCTGCTCGTGTTGTATGGGGTATTGCGTCATAGTTTGGAGGAGGGAAAAAGAAAAAAGAAGGGAAAAAATTCAACCTAAACAAACAGATGAAGGCTTTGTATGACGTAATAATTAGTCATTAGTGACGTGGATGAAGAAGTTTTATGCGACAGGGTTTAGTTATTAATGAATAAGTTGTATGCCAATGACTTATTTTGTCATTAATGAGTAAGATAGATGTATGCCAAAGACTTTTTTCATTAATGAATAAGTTGTATGCCAAAGACTTTTGTTATTAATAAATAAGTTGTGTTCCAAAAAATTGTCATTAATGAATAAGTTAATTGCATGTTAACGAGTTTTTTTCAGTATTAAAAGGGGATAAAGTTTTTACAACATATTCTTTAAGAGACATCATTAAAATCTTGAATAGCGGTATTGAACAGTACAACATTGAAAATAACTGAAAATAAAGATTGTCTGCTTTCCTGCATCACATGTATTAAAATTCTGTTTGTTTTTTTTCCGGGGGGGGGGGGGGTAGAAGGTAGGAGGGACTTAGAGACAAGGAAATATTTTAGAACTGAAATGACGTTGTAAATTGAAAGAAAAAAGTGGAAAGGGGGGGGGGGAGCCATTCGTATTATGTTTGCATAGATTAAAGGAACAAAAACTTTAATGAGTCATGTTCAGGCTGAAACAAAAACATAAATGAGTCAGGTTCAGGCCTAAACAAAAACATAAATGAGTCAGGTTCAGGCCTAAACAAAAACATAAATGAGTTAATATTTTTACACCAAACATCTTGCCGTAGTTTCATCAGATGCCGCAGGTTTACAAACGTTTATTTGGTACAATGATGATGGCTATGACTTCACGAGAAGGCAAAATGAAAAAGTGGCTGAGGTGGGGTTGGGGAGGTATAAGGTCAAGACTATAGGTCACTTGATATAGGGCCTTAATTTGCGTTGTTGTCTTTAATGAGTAGCTGGTGTCAGTCCAGTGGCGTAGCGAAGGGGGCGGGCAAGGCGGCAAATTTCCCGGGCGGCACTTTGCCAGGGGCGGCAAATTCCGGGTCATTAATTAGTGTCTAAGAAAAAATCATCAGAAAGTCGAGTTTTTATCGAAATGAACGAAAATAAATAAGATATTAATAACAGAAATAAAAGATCTATCCTCAGGCATGTGAACTTTTTAAACGTCAAAACTTCAAACTTCTTATTGGATATAAATTCTTATGATACTAATGTTACTGTACTGAAAAGTACTTAAGTAGTATGATAATGTAACACTGAAGAAGTGGAAGCTTCAATGATTCTTAAAATTTGACATTCACTCCTGTTGTAAAATCAAAACTTATTTTTCATGAAACTTGAGCCAATCTCATGGTGGCACATTGTGTGTAAATGGGGGGGGGGGGGAGTGGAGGCTAATTCCTCGTTAATTATCTTAAAAAATGATAAGGTTCAAAATAAAGTTTATTAAAATAAAATAAAAACAAAGATACACAATTCTAAGAAATAAAGGAACTATAATATATACGTGAACATTTTAAATGCCAAAACTTCAAACTCCCTTATGAATCTTAAGTTTTCTGACACTAATGCTATTGAAAGAGAAAACAAAGGGATTGAACTAGGGTACGAATATGTCAATATGGTTCTGGTATAAATTATTGATTCAAGTTTGATTTTACTTAAATAAACTACTTGAAAAAATTATTGGCGTACATGCATTTTTTATTCTACCAAAACATTATTATTTTTATTTCAATGTCTTTTGATTTCAAGCATCAATAAAAATAATGACCAACATTGTTTATTTCATGAAATTAAAACTTTGCACGCATAGATCTATATCCTAACATAGCCACACATGAACAAGTGTTCAACATTTCCAAAGTTTTTTTTTAAATTAGAAAGCATCAGAAATCGGATAAAAAAGAATTGACAAAGAACAGCAATAAGTTGAGAAATTAAAACAAAAACAAAGTGGCAGGGCGTTTTTATTTAAATTTTTGACATTATTAATATGTTGTTTTTTTCTGTAACAGAGAGGACAATACTATGCAAATAAAGGCAATATTCCGGGACCAATGCATTTGCTTGCCAAGTACGATCGGGCACTCCCAGAACATTGTATGAAAAAATGGTTTTTAAAAGTGTCATCAAAATTGAAACTGAGCTCAGCAATATAAGAGAAATAGATCGCGAAAAAATCATTCTTTATCAGGACCAAAATACGCCATATTGTCCTTTTGTATTCGATAACTCTTCATATATTTCACATAATTACCAAACAAGTCTAGTTATGGGATATGTAATGATCGATTGAAAATAAAGAGGTAGACATTGTAGAATTTTAAAAATATGTCATTGAAGTAATGAAACGATTTTTAATAAATGAAGATCTTAAAATAGTGGATTGCAGGGGATCTTTAAGTGTTAATACTTCTTCTTTATGGCTGGAAAGTATACAGACGTTAAAGAAAGACGCAGTAACATCAACTCTCACTATCAAATCTTGCTCAAATAGTTCACACGATAATCCAACTGAAATGAATTATCTATTTTAGTACACTAGAACGTTGTTACGCATTATTCTTGCCCTTAATTGTTTGGAATATCTAATTACTTTACAAGCAAGGCTTCAGAATACAAAAATAGTGAATATACCATAAAGCCATTTTGAGATTATTTTGAAATCTATAAAAAAATTGACAGAGGCAGAAAGAAAAAGCTCATCAGACCAACAGACGCAGGAACTTTGCTAGTCACAATAAAATCTTTTTATTTTTGAATCTATGTCAAAGATGCACGATATAATTGATAAATGTATAGTACTAGAAAAAATTATAAGCAGAAGATGCTCACAGAGAAATTAATGGGATACTTTAAGGATGCTTTGAAATTTGATAAAATTTTATGTGTAGACCTCATCCTTTTAATCGAATCTTCAAGTCAAAGTACCAGACAGCAAATTTTTGGTGCTCCAAAATATATATCAATGTTTTTTGAAAAAAAAGGAGAAAAACGTTCTAATATTCGTAAGATGAGATTACTGTAAAAATTCATGTGAGATTTTGGCAGTTATGTAAAATTTAGAAAACGTATACAATTTTCGTACGCCAGTCGATCTGATGGACTTTGAAATGTTGCCTTTAAATAAGAGTATTCAAATTACATTGTCAAGCAAATACTACTTTACCTCAGGGGTAAAAAAAAAAAAAGAATTAATGAATTAAAGACAACTTGATTTATAAAAGTTTATTAATAATATAATTGATTTGAACATTGCTTACAAAAGTCTTCATGCAAGGTCTTAAAATAGCTTCTCTAAAATTAAGTTGATGAAGAATTAATTAGTCTTCAAGAAATACCGATTAAACCAAATTTTTCTTATCTATTGCTATGGAGGATGGCAAGGCTGAAAACATTGATGCACGAAAAAGGCTGCAATCAGGAAAAACAGAAAATTTAATTTCAGTAAAGAAATAAAACTTTTCTTTTTATCTCTATCACAGTGTCATTATTACTTTCTAGTAAAAACTTTCTTTACTTTACAGCGTTAACATATGTTTTGGCGGGGGGGGGGGGGGGGGCGGCAAATTTTGGTTCTGTCCTGGGCGGCACATACCCACGCTACGCCGCTGGGTGTCATGTGTAAGTCTCTACGTCAAGACATTTGTAGGCAATTAATAAATAATTTAAACACATCATTTTCTATAAATAAACATTTTAAACCACATTTCACACAATAAATGAGTTTTTAAGCCACATGACACTTAAAAATGAATATTTTAACCACATTACTCGCAAAAAATGACAATTTTAAAAACATTATTCGCGATGTATAAATATTTTAACCTCCTTACACGCGATTTATGACCATTGAAACAGCCATACAGGTAATAAATGCTCATATTACATTCGATAATTTATGATTTTGACCACATGCCACGAAATAAATGGCGTTAGCGTTGCCAGGTGGCGCTATGGTTCTTTTACTTTTACACTGTATTTTTACAATAAAATTTTTATGAAATTAGCATGTGAACAAGATGAGGGGTGAGACTGCAATCAGGCTTTTACTAAATTAAATGGAAAAGACGTAAACAAGGTAAGGGTTAGCCTGACAGGAAGTAACAAAACAGCGAACGTTTCGGCAAAGAGCCTTTTCAGCGGACATACAATACACAAATAAAACGAATATAAAAAATAAAAAGTAAAAATTAGAAACTTAGCTGCGGTAAAATCCAAAGAATCGAAGATCGATTCTTTGGATTTCACTGCAGCTAAGTTTCTAATTTTTACTTAACAAGGCTCTTTGCCGAAACGTTCGCTGTTTTATTACGCCATGTCAGGCTAACCCTTACCTTGTTTACGTCTTTTCCATGTGAACAGGGGCAGTTAAAATTTTCTGTAATATAATGAACTAAGGGAAGTAATGATGAAAAATCATTTGTTACTGGTCAATTTACTTTGTTTTGTCCCTTACAACACCTTTAAAATATATATACATATTTTTAAAAACATATTTTTGATAGCTGTTTATTTTTTATTTTCCATACTGGAATACTTTTTATCAAATATATCTCACTCTCCCATCCAAATTCACTCTCCCATCGAATCTCACTCTCAAATCTAATCTTACTTTTTTATTCTTACTCTCCAATCCGATCTCACTCTCCCATCCAATCCCACTTCCACTTCCATCTCACTCTTTCTCTAATATAAATTTCACTCATTACATTAATATCCCCCCTTTAACCCATAATATCAAATCCTCCAATGATGGCACATTGAGCGTCTGCCCCTTTCTTACATCAGTTCTATTGTCAATTGAAAATGATTTCTCCTCTCGTCCTAGAAGCGACATTTTTAAACTAATCAATTCATTAAATTTAAGTGCAATTTTAATATTTTTCATTAAAAAATTGGCATCCTGTGACCCCAAATGTCCATAAATCTCGTTAACCTTTTCAACAGGTCATTGTATTCCAACAGAGTTACGACCCCAAACGACCCATAATTTAGTTTACTACCAACATCAGAAGTGATTTGCTACTGTTCAAGAGCCTTGACCTTTCGGCGAGCCGCCCGAGGGGTATCAGACACGCCCATCGTGGGAGCGCGAGACCGGAAGTGAGTTCCCCCCAAGACAATCGCCTCGTTTGCACATGGTGACACAGAGGCGGGCGTCGCGCCGGGCACAGGACTGAGGGAACCAAGGCACTAAAAAAAAACGATGGCCTTCAGGAGTGTAACGAAATGAGCTGGCGTCACTCGACCACCGAGGTCTCTCGCACTCTTCAGAGACCAGCGTGATTGGTTCTAAAGTTCTGGCTGAGTACATCGGTTCTAAAATACTGGCTCAGTGCATTGGTTCTACAGTGTTGGCTGAATACATTGGTTCTAAATGACTGGCTGGGTACATTATATTCTAAAGAACTGGCTCAGTGCATTGGTTCTACAGTGTTGGCTGAATACATTGGTTCTAAATGACTGGCTGGGTACATTGGTTCTAAAGAACTGGCTCAGTGCATTGGTTCTACAGTGTTGGCTGAATACATTGGTTCTAAAGTTCTGGCTGAGTACATTGGTTCTTAAGTACTGGCTCAGTTCATTCGTTCTACAGTATTGGCTGAGTTCATAGGACCCACAATACTGGCTGAGTACATTGGTTCTGAAGAACTGGCTCAGTACATTGGTTCTAAAGTTTTAGCTGAGTACATTGGTTCTACAGTTTTAGCTGAGTACATTGATTCTACAGTTTTAGCTGGGTACATTGGTTCTACAGTATTGGCTGAGTACATTGGTTCTACAGTACTGGTTGAGTACATTAGTTCTACAATAATTCATGAGTTCCTGGGATCTTAACCAAGGGTGGATTCCTCTATTAGAGCACCGAATGAACATACAGTCAAACCTCTCATTACGAGAACCTCTCATAACAAGATTTTCGCATACCGAGACACCTTTTTATAAAAAATTTGCTCCCTTAATGAGCGAAGTTTCGCATAACGAGTGACGCAGAAAGGGAAACTCCCTTTTTCATGGTAATTTATTAGCGAGCCGACACTTCCGCCTTGATGTATTATTCTGTGTAAAGCACTCGGTCTGTTAGCGTAATATTTTGTATTTAGATAGTATTCGTATTTTTTATGTGCAAAGTTAAATAACCTGTGCTAAATTATCATCGAAAAAAAAATAAAAGCAGACAACCATTAGAGAGGGAAAAAACACTAATGAAACAAACAAAAGCCATGGAAAAGCGAGAAATGAGAATAGGGTTACTAATCTAGCGCGCAACTACACTCGACCAACATAACGATCTGCACTATTCTCAAGACCAATTAAGGAAATTGAGTGCCAAGATCAAGAATGTTTACTAACGGTTACAACACATTTACGTCAAATTTTCAAGCGTCGGCAAAAATAAATGTCGTTAACAGTTTTCTATTTAAAAAAAGGTATAATTATTTGTCATAAATTCATGTTTTGTTTTCGTTCTTTTGTTTCAAATCTAAATTGTATTCTAGTTGTTCACTATTTAACAATTCATAACTTATTTTATTTTAATAAACGTTAATAATTGTTTTTGAAAATTTTGTAAACTTCTTTCAGCATGGAACAGATTATCTTATTTTACATTGATTTTTATGGTAAAAATTGTTTCGTATAACGAGTAAGACTCTGGAACAAATAAATCTCGTTATGAGAGCTTTGACTGTATGTGTTTATTTATTTGTTTACCATTTAAAAGAACCATTCAGAATACACTTTTGAGTTCACAATCAACATTCTTAGTGTTACTTGTAACGTGGTTGTTTTTACCGTTCTCTTCTGGGCGGTATTTAACAACAATGTTTACTTCACAATAATACAATTGAAATCCTCAGTAAACACAAAATAAGTTTAATGCAGCAACTTATGGACAAATTTACAAGGTGAAAATTGTCAGAGACGCAACAAACACTGTCTCTAGCACATACTCTCAACTCTTGTCTTCCAATGCATTCTGGTCTATCACTTACTTTCGTCACGTGACCTCACAAACACACATTTTCACACGTTTCACTACCCACCTATTGGTACGCCCTCGAATTTATTATGTTTTAACGTCTAACCATTATTAAATTTGAACATCCACCTCTCCAAACGTTAATTTCACAAACATAAATCCTTGAACTTTCTGCCTTTATGTGACCGTCCTCTAAACTCGTGATGTGGTGTGTCGTTGTTTGATTGTTTGCAGTCCTATTCTTTATGGTGGGTTGAGATGGGACATCGCGTTTTTTTAGCGCAATTTCCCTAAGGGACAAATAACGTTTAAATATTTAAAAAGTCTGTCCTGTATGGACGTCTGGAAAAGAACCGACGTCTGTTCTAGCTTGCACATGCAACTATTCCTGAACCACACCAGAAAGAGGGTTCGGGGCATTTTCCAAATATGATAAAGAGGTCCCAAGGATGTGCACGGGCCTAAAAAAAAGTACCCGAAAAGGTTTACTGGACTTGAACTTATAAGTTTTAATTAATTTTCTTCTTTTTATTCCACTTATAAAAACTGGTTTTAGATATTTTTTTTTACCTTTATTTATTTCTTGGTAAGTCCCCCAAAGTGGCAGTTCAAGGGGACACGTTTTTAAAATTATTTGTTCTTTAGCTCATGATCAATTGTGTTGCTGATTTTATGAGCTGCTTTGTGTTATTATGAAAAGCTGATTTGAGAGGAAGAGACAAGTTATAAAAAAATATTTTATAAAATTAGGTTGTGTGCTGTTGACACTCGATGATGCTCAAGTATTACATACCATGACATATACTTTAAGGAATCAAGGATAGTCATTACATTTTTTATACGTCTGTTACATAATCCTCTCTAAAAACACGCTGAAACAAGAGCTGTCCATTGGCCAAGGACGAGTTGGTTTTTATGTAATCAATAGTTTCTCACAACTTGACCCTGGCTGACCAACAAAACCTATCTGGGAATTTAAAAAAAAAACTGGGTCAACCACTTCCCCACTGGACGAGGCCAGGGCGAGGCTAAATTGACGAGAGAGCTGGAGCCCGAGAAAAGAGCCAGCGGGCCGTAATTAATGAAAACAGGGAGCTCAGGCCCCGCGACCCCCACGTAACCCGTATGATGGCCAATTGGAAACAATTTCTCATGATTGACCGCTGTCCAGTGGCCGAGTCTATCCGCTGCCTTCATTAGCCGGTGGTCTCCGAGGGATTGGGGTATAGATGGAAGGAACACCAACGGTGATGACTCTCAGTGGCTCTCTGTGACTCTCAGTGACTCTCACTGGCTCTAAGTGACTCTCAGTAGATCTCATTGGCTCTTAGTGACTCTCAGTGTCGCTAATTGACTCTCCGTGGCCTTCAGTGGCTCTTAGTGGCATTCAGTTTCAGTGGCTCTCAGTGACTTTCAGTGACTTTCAGTGACTCTCAGTTGCTCTCAGTAACTCTCAGTGGCTCTCAGTGACTTTCAGTGACTCTCAGTGGCTCTCAGTAACTCTCAGTGACTCTCAGTGACTTTCAGTGACTCTCAGTGACTCTCAGTATCTCTCAGTGGCTCTCAGTAACTCTCAGTGGCTCTCAGTGGCTCTCAGTGACTTTCAGTGACTCTCAGTGGCTCCCAGTGCCTCTCAGTGACTTTCAGTGACTCTCAGTGACTTTCAGTGACTTTCAGTGGCTCCCAGTGACTCTCAGGGACTCTAAGTGGCTCTCATTGACTCTAAGTGGCTCTCAGTGGCTGTAAGTGGCTCTCAGTGGCTCTCAGTGACGCTCAGTGACTATCAGTGACTCTAAGTGGCTCTCAGTGACTCTAAGTGGCTCCCAGTGGCTCTCAGTGGCTCTAAGTGACTCTCAGTGACTATCCATGACTCTCATTTGCTCTCAGTGACTCTAAGTGGCACTCAGTGGCTCTAAGTGGCTCTCAGTGGCTCTAAGTAACTCTCAGTGGCTCTAAGTAACTCTCAGTGGCTCTAAGTAACTCTCAGTGGCTCTAAGTAACTCTCAGTGGCTCTAAGTGGCACTCAGTGGCTCTAAGTGGCTCTCAGTGACGCTCAGTGACTATCAGTGACTCTCATTTGCTCTCAGTGGCACTCAGTGGCTCTCAGTGACTCTCATTTGCTCTAAGTGGCACTCAGTGGCTCTAAGTGGCTCTCAGTGGCTCTCAGTGGCTCTAAGTGGCTCTCAGTGACGCTCAGTGACTATCAGTGACTCTCATTTGCTCTCAGTGGCACTCAGTGGCTCTCAGTGACTCTCATTTGCTCTCAGTGGCACTCAGTGGCTCTCAGTGACTCTCATTTGCTCTCCTTTGCACTCAGTGGCTCTCAGCGACTCTCATTTGCTCTCTGTGGCACTCAGTGGCTCTCAGTGACTCTCAGTGACTATCAGTGACTCTCATTTGCTCTCAGTGACTCAGACATGAAACCTGGGCTTAAAAAAAGAAATAATTTGTTAAAGATTGGTAGGCGACAAATGGCGTCAGGAGCTTTGTGAACTTTGTTTTCCCCTCCATATAATAAAAACAATCACAAGCATAAAGAACACATTCATATAAACATACATATTATTGGCATGTTCTGTCTTATAGAATATTTTTTCAAATTGTTATTCTACTTTTAGATATCTGAAGAGCGTAAATGAAGAATGAGTTATGATTAACATAGCGCAGCTGGTTTTTTGACTTAATCAACTGCGTTACTATTTATTAATAATAATAATAATAATAATTTGGCTTTTTTTTACTTAACTGCGTTAATATTTAATAATAATAATAATAATAATAATAATAATAATTCGATAATTTACATAGCGCAGTTACCCCAACCAGCAACTGGGCTTACAGCGCTTTACATAAAAATAGTAACATGCATTTTCATCAATTCATTGAATGTAAAACATTCATATCCTAATTAAATCATATATTGGCAATGCGGTGCTTATAAGCTACGTTTATCATTATAAGAAATGTTTGAATGTTGTTTAAATAATTTATTTTTCAAAGCAAAGGATAAAAATATCGATAATTATAATAATACTCTCGACTGTTCTTGTGTATTTAACTTAAATCGATTTATTCTATGGTGAATTGTAAAAGTTGCGCGGTGTTTTTTTGTTGTGAATTTTTATGTTACCTTTTAAAAAGACTTATTGCGATGAGGAAAATTAAGCAGGCCACGAAACAAACCTACAAAACCATAATGATAATGACGAAATTTTAATCAATGGGACGCTGGCGGGTTCTTAATTTGTGCACCAGCTACTTTCTTTTCCATACAATGGCCATAAACCACGAATAAGCGTGGGACGCAATAATCTTCTTTACAGAAGGACTTATGTAAGAGATAAGATAAGATAATAGCTAGAAAGTAGGAAGAGGGTATCATAACTGTAGCTAGTAAATATGCCTGAGGTCCGTCAGTACGTAGTTAGTTGACCTATATGAGAAGAAAGATCTGCAGTTTGTATTTTGAACCATTAAATCTTTGCATTGTTTTTTTTTTTTTTTTTAAATTTTAATTCCCCACAAGTTCTCCTCATTAGAAGATTGCACAATTTTATGATCTTGACCTTTAAGGGGGATCCCTAATCTATTCTGCCTATATTTAAATCTGACCAATGGCCAGACGGTACTGTCTCAGTACAGCGGCCCAAGGATCAGATGACCAAGACAGTTTTCAGAGTGGACTCGTTGAAACCCGAGCCGGCCATCGAGACAACGGAGATCTCTGCGCGAGAGGGCGATTAAATGACGGGCCTTAGAGTTGTGGGGCGCCGTTTATTTTTTAGCGTCACTGGAGGAGTCTTTTTCGGTTACGGGGGCAACCTGTTTTTTGACAACCTGTTTTTATGACAACCTGTTTTATGACAAACTGTTTTTATGATACCTATTTTTAGGACAACCTGTTCTGATGGCAACCAGTATTGATGACGACATTTTTTACGATCATAACCTCTTTCGTTAAAAAAAAACCCACAGCCCCCATTTAAACAACCCCACTATGCCAACTGTATTAAAAATCGAACAATCCATCCATGGCCACTGCATCAACAATCACACCATGGGCACTGTATCAACAATCCCATCATGACAATGGTATCAACTATTCCACCATGGCCACTGTATCAACAATCCCACCATGGCCACTGAATCAACAATCCCACCATGGCCACTGAATCAACAATCCCACCAAGGCCACTGAATCAACAATCCCACCATCGCCACTGAATCAACAATCCCACCATGGCCACTGAATCTACTATTCCACCATGGGCACTGTATCAACTATTCCACCAAGGCCACTGAATCAACAATCCCACCATGGCCACTGAATCAACAATCCCACCATGGCCACTGAATTAACAATCCCACCATGGCCATTGTATCAACTATTCCACCATGGCCACTGTATCAACTATTCCACCATGGCCACTGTATCAACTATTCCACCATGGCCACTGTATCAACTGTTCCACCATGGCCACTGAATCAACAATCCCACCATGGCCACTGTATCAACTGTTCCACCATGGCCACTGAATCAACAATCCCACCATGGGCACTGTATCAACAATACCACCATGGCCACTGACTCAACAATCCCACCATGGCCACTGCATCAACAATTCCACCATGGCCACTGTATCAACAATACCACGATGGCCACTGTATCAACTGTTCCACCATGACCACTGTATCAACTGTTCCACCATGGCCACTGTATCAACAATACCACGATGGCCACTGTATCAACAATACCACGATGGGCACTGTATCAACAATACCACGATGGGCACTGTATCAACAATACCACGATGGCCACTGTATCAACTGTTCCACCATGGCCACTGTATCAACTGTTCCACCATGGCCACTGTATCAACAATACCACGATGGCCACTGTATCAACTATACCACCATGGCCACTGTATCAACAATACCACGATGGGCACTGCATCAAAAATCCCACCATGACCATTTTTTTAAAAATTCCCCCATCCCACATGGCCACTGCATCAAGAATTCCACAATGGCCATCATATCATCAATCCCACCATCCCACCATATATTGATCCCCGTGTACTCATAGGTCGGGTCATCTCTGCGCTACTATTATTACCCCGGGCGGAGTTATTCCTCTTTGGTCACAACATTTGACAAGGACGATAACTCCTGACATTTCACAACTTCCCCGCCTCGCTTCCCTCCCCTTCACCGCAGCGAACGAGAGACAACCATGTCGTCTGATAATAATTTACGTTGTCAAAAGGTTGAGATGGCGCTGATTAGAGCGCACGGCACAAGGCAACGTAGACATATGCAAGACAACGTAGACACATACAAGACAACGTAGACACACACAAGACAACGTAGAGACATTCAAGACAACGTTGACACATTCAAGACTGTATACCTCTTACTATTGAAATCAATCGATGCGCAAAAGTATTACACGACGGGAAGGTAATATGAATATGTTGGAGAAGTACTCTCTAATCGTATCTTATATCATTTTATAATATCTCATCTTATTTTATATTATCTATTGGATATTATCTTATATCACTTTATTTTATCTCATCTTATTTTTTATTATCTATATGATCTGATCTTATCGCGCCTTTTCTTAAGTTGTCTTATTTTATATCATTATATCTTATACTAGAAATATACCCGCGCTTTTGAAGCGGGATTGTGCTATCTTTTAAAGTGTTATTACGTAGTTGAAAATATGACAATAACTAGTTGTTATGTTTTTATATTATGCGACGATTTAATTTTTGCCTTCTGGTTATACTGTAACAAATTTTGTTCTGAGCTTTGTCTTCAGAATGCAACTTTAACTTGGTCAGAATTATACATATGAAAAATGTAACTGTCTATTTCTGAGACAAATATGTAAAGAGTGCTATGAAAATAAACAAATAATTCAAGAGGTTATTAATTTCATTAAGAATGCTGCATGGAAACATTTCTCATTGCTTTAGATCCAACGTAGCAAGGCATTGCAGTCGGGAATAAAACAAGTGTATTTTTTAATATGCTGATGGAACTGAAATGAATAATTGAAAAAAAAAAGTTAAACTAAATTAAAAATATTTCACGCCTACTATTATGAATATTTTTGTTTCCTTTTTGTTACAAATCAACATAACGGTTTTAATTATCGATATTTTCCAATATCTAGTATTATTGCGGTTTTTACTAAGGGATACACTTCTTTGTTTATTCCCCTTTTCCGAGAAGACATTGTATTTTTTAATTTATATCTTAACACCCATTATTTTCTAAAAACGCCTTTTTTCCCCTTATCCCCTTTTATCAGAAATGATTTACTTGTAAACTATATTAAATAAGATCCATCTAATCACTTAAAAACATATGTGCAACAAACATATAAATGCAATAAAAATATTTTTTATCACAAACAGAAAAACTTAGAAACACTAACTTTAAGTACCAAGTTCATGTCGATGTAAAAATTAAAATGAGTTATCAGGTTCATGTGGACTAAGTTTAAGATAAATATATATTATAGTTATATCCATAATTCCGGTAACCAATCATAAGATTGAATTAATTTAGCTATTGTGGCAGTAAGCGATTTAACTCAATACTCTCTGATTTCAGTTTATTGATTAAGTGAACAGCATCTATATATATAATTCACGTAAACGACCATGTGTAAATGAGCATGACGAATAACCCCCGCTGGGGTCGAAAGATCATAGTGGGCAAGCGGAGTGGGATGAAAAGAAAATTGTGGGGGGGAGCAACAATGCTTCTTGCGTTCACTTGCTTTGTTCCCTCACAGATTAACATATGATTCGTCGTGTAGTGGTTATCACGCCCTTGCACGCAGAAAGTCCTGGATCCAATTCCCAGATGGAACAATGTTAAAACAAAATTAAATGTTTTTTCCGCCTGTTCTTTTCCCAATTGTTTTCAAACATGACTAACCCTAGAGTCGGAAAATCACAATTTATGGTAGGCAAGGGATCGTAGTAAAGCATAGGGGGAGGGGGGAGGTAACAACAACCGCTGTGCACATGTCTCCACATTTACTCGCTTTTTTTTTCCATTACTTCACACTGCCGTTTGCGTCTGCTCTCTCACCCCCCCCCCGTTCTTTGCACTATCTATAATGCGCAATTCTGCGGCGTATGCTACACCGTGGGTCATCTTGTACATCTTAAAATCGTTAACTTTTATTCATGTTATAAATTTGATCTTAAATGAGAGAGAGGTTAAGCTTTTTTAGTATAGAAAAGGGAGACTTAATTAATTGAATTAAGAAAAACGACAAAAATGTTTATTCATGAAGTTTCAAATCTATATAAACTTTAAACACGCTTTGTTAATATGGTAAAAATCTTTATAATTTATTGTATGTGTTAGAAAAAATTATTAAATATAATTTTTAGTAATATATTAAACTTCACATTCTCTTTACTCATGAATTATTTTCATTTACAGAATTTCTTTCCTCGTCAAATTTACGCATAATCTTTAGGGTACTAAATAAAGTTAACTAACTGTTGTTTTTTGTTTTCTTTAATACAAATTTGACAACCGCCATCACGTATATATTTACGTCCCCACAACATTAAACTATTTAAAGTAATGAAATATTTGTAACAGCAGCTATAAGATGAGTAACTACCCCCCCCCCCCTTCTCTATAAAAGACAATAGCTGGTAATATCAAAGCGCTAATTAACTAAATTATAAATGTAACGAAACTTAAAAAAGAATTTATAGAAACTAACAGTCTCATTAATGTTTTTATAACTTGCAATAAAATTTGCGCACAGTTTAAGTCAATGGAAGTTATTTGAAAGCTAATAAAGTCTTGTTATAGACAGATTTAAGTGACCTATTTTACGAATACGTTCATATTTCACTTGGGTTATTTCTTTCCACTTAACATTCACTTACTAATTACATAATTAGTATTAGAATAATATTATTATAATAAGATGGCACATCTAAATTTAAGATGCGTACACGAAAATGTGCGAACTGTAATTTGACTATAAAATATTTTTCTAAGCGCACCGCTCAAAATAAAGGATGGAAGAAAAAAACTGCACCAAAAATAACTCGTTTTGAAATCCACCTAAAGTTGTTCAATATGGAAATGAGATTTAATTTTTCTCTATTGGTCTCTTCATTTTCTGACTTTTTAATTTACGGTTTTCAGGCAATAGGGACAATTACAAAAAACTATGCTAAAACCACCTGCAGGTTAAAAGGAACCATCCTGACAAATTTCGTCCCAGTCCGTCATTTAGTTTTTCCGTGATTGTTTAACTGAAAGTCGAAAAGTGAAACATACAAACATACAAGATACAAACAGCAAATGAGCTTTATATAGTATATTATAATATCTCATTTTATTCTGATCTCATTTTATGTTATCTTTTCGTGTCTATTACAAAATATTTATAACGTGTTGGTTTTCCTGGATTTTTAGTCAACCTTTTCTACGCCTAAATGGTAGGCTGGAAAAAGAGAAGGGTTTTGTATCTTTGTTCATGTGATTTGAACAAGAAAACTCACAAACAGCCTGGTATTTATTTTTCAATTCCTGTGGGGTCTTCAGTATTCAAGCATTCATGGCTAAATAGTACAAGTGGTTGTCCCTATAACATACAAATAATTTTTTTTTATTTTTATTTTTCCTTGTTATGGTTTGGGTAAACTACAAATAGACTTCACTGAATAGCTCCGTAAGTTAATTAAATTCTAAGAGCGATGAATGCTGCTTCCGGTTGTTCTTTCCCTTAAAAATGTTTCGGCTGATGCTTGTTGTATTTTGAGTTTCAGGGGCGGATTAAGACTGCACGGGGCCCCGGGCTGCAATCAAACGGGGGCCCTATCCAGCCAGCATTCTTAAAATAAAATGATTGTTAACAGCTAATATAAGACTGTAACTAAATTTTAATAATGAAAAAAAAAAACGAACACGAAGAAATAACTGTTTGATGTCTTCGC
Organism: Radix auricularia; assembly: GCA_002072015.1. Taxonomy (NCBI): domain Eukaryota; kingdom Metazoa; phylum Mollusca; class Gastropoda; family Lymnaeidae; genus Radix; species Radix auricularia. The sequence continues at coordinate 199,689 of MUZC01000191.1, read as the reverse complement.
GGTAGTTATAATTGAGTGTGAAAAGAAAAAAAAATATTTGCCCTTGCTGGTAATGGAACCCGACACCGATGACACCACGAGCATGTGCTATCTCCACTCAGCCAGCGGAACTTCTCGAAATTGGGAAATTTAAAATATATAAACTATATTTTATATCATGCGAAGTGAATCAATTAAAGTTTTTCGATTATTAGGTACTATCAATACTATCATGTCTGAACGCGATAATTTGTATAGATAGTATTTATTAATTTATTATATTTTCAAGGGTTCGTGTAAACTTTTGTACACTTTTATTATAAAATATAAAAAGTTTGGGGGCCCCTAAACCGTCGGGGGCCCGTGGCTTTAGCCCATTCAGCCCCCCCCCCCCTTAATCCGCCATAGTTGAGTTTTATACCAGAATCTTAACTTAGAATATAAAATATCTTTGATTTATGGAACTTAAAAATAGGGAATGCGATAAATAAGAGTGAAACTTTTCGGAGTGACATATATAGGAATTCGATTTTCGAGATTCAAGAGTGTGATAGAGAGCCACATTACAAGAGGGCATTTTAGTAGTGCAAGATTTAGCAGTGCGATATTTAGGATTGTGACATTTACGACTGTTAACATTTAGAACTACAATATTTGAGATTGCGAGATTTAGGAGAGCGAGATTTAGGAGAGCGAGATTATCGAGAGCGAGATTTAAGGAGTGCCAGTTAAGTTATTAAGTAGCCTTTAGGCTCGTGGAACAGTCCAGTGATGAAGTCGTTCAAGGCTGTCTCATCAATTGATTCTGACACATTTTTACTATGGCTGTCGTAAATAATCAACTCGCCCCGCCCAAGAGGGAGCGCGCCAGGTCAAAGAGCATAGTTCATAGAGGGTATTGAGAGAATACGTCATCTTTGATATCCGTTCCTCCAACGCGGTCAAGGAATGTACGGACTCGGGTTGCCACTATCAAAAGCTATTGGGGGATGGGTGTGGTGGGGAAGGGAAGCCGAGAGCTTGGTTACGTTTATTGGTGTGCAAAATCTAATTACACGTTTATTGTCAGCTATCGAAAGTGCGGGTGGTCTAGCGGCACACTTAAGTGATCGGTTGTGTTTAATTCAAGTTTGTATGTCACACCAGCACACTTGAGCGAATGGTTGCGTTTCACGTTTTGACGTGTTACTTAAACGCCCGTCAAATTCTCATGCAACCGGACCTCGCTAGACCTCGGAAAACCCATCGTGGAAGGAAGCAGACGTTACGGACCTTATTTGTGTGTCTCTTTGAATGATCTCATTTTGAAAGCGGTAATAGAACTTGATGAGCAGCAGTAACAGAGTAATAGTGAGGAGGGGGCGAAATGGCATCTACTCTAGATGTTTCCGAGGGAAAGATTGGTGTGGATTGAAATGAATTTCGGCAGCCCTGCGTGAAAAGCGTTCACCGACGTTAAGGACTTCAGGAAAAGTTCTATTCACGTCTAAATTTTAATAGTCACATTTTTTTTTTTACGTTCCCATACCTGTGGGGAGGAGTTAATGGAGCGAACGACGGTCAAGGTCATCCTGGAAACAGTAGAAGACATCCGTGCACGTGACCATGCTAAATGGCGTCGGTTGTGGCTACACAGAACGAGTGACCGGATATCCTGGCGCGAGAATCACCAGTCCTGCCGCAACTCGAGCGACCCTTGGCGCAAAATTAATAGTCTTACCCCCCCCCCATCACCACTCCTACAGGGAGAATGGCTCAACCACTGGGCGTGGGGTTCAAACCTCGTCCAACGCAATCCCTGACCGACTAGACGCTAAAGTCCATGGCGGTATGAAGGCTGGCACAATGGGAAAGCCGCCTCGTTACGCTAATGAGGACCCACCACGTGTCCATTACAAGCTACTGCATGGGGGGGGGGGGTTGGCTCACGTAAGGACCCAAGCTACGGACTCTGGGACAGAACCCCCCCCCCCAACCGTCATGAATCTGGCTCTGATTGGTCCGATTCTAAGAACTAGGCGATATACGTGTCTTAAAGACAAACATTGCGACACGGTAGAAATAAATGTACAGGCCCGACTCTACGAGTGAAGGAATCATATTTATGGGGACAGTAAAAGTGTCATGTGACTCCAAGGAAATTCATTTTAAATATGTCCGATGATATAAATTTTACAACTGTAACATTTGCCAGCAAATCTTCCACACTGTCTCCGACACCGATTATTCAACATTTGACAGGAAATGTGGCATTATGTCAAATATTTGTTAACGCCATCAGAATTAAGCCATTTTCGTTTTTAAATCTTTGTGTAGGAAAATATAAATAAAACAATAAGATAGGATTATCTCCCACATGTTATTTGAAACCTTCCAAAGCCGAAAATATTTCAACTTTTAGGACGGACATAGTGAAACCAATAGTACCCTCGCCTAAAAAGCTGAGGGGCGTGGGATCTAGCCCACGTTAAAGCCACAATAAAAATGTTGATTAATGACCATTGAACATTGGTTTAAAAAAGTATTCTGCTGACTTGGCCAGGAGATGGGCGGCGCCAAGTAGATCAAGCCCCGAGAAAGTTCTAATGGAAACATTGGAACTCCAACGACCATGAGGTTAAGGGACACTAAAAAGTCACTGGGTGCGCAATGTTAATCTCTCGGGCGCCGCTTTGTTGTAGCGGATTTGAGCGAAGGGTTACAAAGTTTAAAATGATTTGTATTCTTTAGTTAACATTACTTTCCATTTCAGAAAAAAGTATTAATTATATCGGTTGGTAACTGATTGAGTCAATGAGACGCACCTTAATGGTCCTTGTTGACAATGAAACGCTTACTAATTTGCTTCTCACACGTGGACACAAAGCGCTTACACAATCTACTAAGTCGCTATCAGAATATAAATGTTTTTTTTGCGTTTAGTGAGGTTGTAGGGCAGCCTTGGTGAACCTTTTGGGGGCCGCGTGCCCAAAATTTTAACCAAAATAAACTTATTGATAGCAAAGTTAAAGTGAAAACACTTCAATGAAACCCGAAAAAATGGGGAGCGGTTGATTTAGGGGCCCTCTATCAATGACGTCAAGTGATTTTGGACGTTTTTTACCCCCACTCCCTCGTTACACTTCGTCACAAAAGCGTCATAAAATAGTTTGCAATAGATCAAATATTTAGGTGGAAATATTATATAAAGATGCGTGTCTTGAAGTGACGTCACATTTCTTAAACACCCCCTCCCCGTCGTCACAAATCGTCACAAATGCGTTACCCCCCCTTACCCCCAGGCGCGTGACGCCATTTATGGAAGGCCCCATACCTGCATGGTTTTGTTTAGTAAGTAATATTTTATTCGCGTGCCGGCGAATGAGGCTCTGCGTGCCGACTGTTGCACGCGTGACTTAGGTTTACCATCACTGTTGTAGAGTATCATGAAACTTACCTCTATAGCGCAATGCCGAAGTGTTGGCTGCCTTGTAAATAATGTCTGTTGCTTTTTCAATTAGGCTCTAACACTCTCAACCTCCTCCCATTCGTTCAGAGAACAGAAGACACCTCCATGTAGCTGAGTAGACCTGGAAATTAATTCTACAGTCTTTTGTTTGATTATTTTATTTTCAACATTCAATTCCAGATTCTTTGGAAATTTAAATGCGTTAAAACTTTCGAACAAAATGAATTGGCGATTTGGATGAAAATGTTAAAGAAATATGGACTCATTTAGACAGCAATGTTTCCATTAATAGAGGGTTTAGCAAACTTAATTTAGGGGTAGGGAGGAGGTAATATTCAATTTGAAATTTTGACGAAAGCCAGAAAATTTATAAGAAATTAAGTAAAGCAGGAATCAGAAGAAATCACTATATACTAATAAACGACACACCCAATTCCAAACATCATTATTACAAACATCCTTATTACCAAAACCCTTAATTCCAAACATCATTATTACAAATACCATTATTACCAAAACCCCTAATTCCGACGCCTATATACCTAATATCCAACATCCCTATTACACACACCCCCTTTAACCAACACCCTTAAACACCCTTACATCTTGAAACTCCAATCAACTGCAACCCCACTACTACCCTACCTCCCCTCCCCGCCCGTACCTCATTACGCTGCCTCCATGTCGCGAGGCTTCATGCCAATGACATACCCCGCTTGTATTTTTGTCTCTCTTATCTCAACTCTTCTTCCTTTTGTCGTCTATCCCCGTCAGGCCCTCGGGGCCCCGGATGAGCTGCATTTATCTGGGCGGGAGAATGCAAGTGGGGGCTGCTCCAGGGGGTGCGGGGTACTCGGTTCCTAGAGTGATCAGGGGCGGGGGGGCAACCGTTGTTCATACAACATTTCCCCCCTCAAATGTTTCATTTCGCTGCAAAACCGCCATGTCAACAGTTGCGGGCTATGACGCGGTCCGGCCCCGGACACAACAAACACTGATTAATTCCAGAAGAGAATTAGACAACACGGAACTCGGGCCTCAGGGGAAACTAACTAGAAGCTTTTAAGGTTTCTTTTACCTCGCCTTCTAAACATTTTCAAAAGAAAAATACAGCAAAAAATAATGTGTGTGTTTTATCTAATTTCTCCCCCCCCCCAAAGATCTTGAGATGAAAGATGCGAAGTTAGGAAAAAACAAGCGTTTGTGTGAGTGGGGGTGTGGCGGGGGTATCTAATGACATGAGCAGAAACACGGGTAATTAGAATAGCATATAGAATGAATTCGTTAGATTATTTTTTGTCTCCTCTATAGGGAATGAATAAAAACTTTGCCGATAGAGGGGAGAAAACTCTGGGTGTCTTATTGATAATCCACTTCATTTTTTTTTATTAGCAAAGAATAATAGTGAAGAAAGTTAATTTCGTTCTAGTCTATATTCTTGATTGCTGATTGCTCGCTTGATTGTTGACTAGATTGTGCGCTTGATTTTTAACTTGATTATTTGCTTATCAATGATTTCGGGTTCAGCAAAATGTCTTTTTTTTTTTAAATCCAATTTGTGTATAAGATTTCTTGTTTGTTTGTTTAATAAACCATACATTTTGTATAGCTTTCATAACAATCAACCATTTCTCTAAATGACAAACTTAGCGTATGTACACTGTAATGTAGTCATATGTTGTAGTTATGAGATTGTGTTTTACATTATGTTCATTGATTATTATATTTGTAAAACAATTTTTAACGCAATTTCGTTTACATATTTGAAATGTCTGTCCTAGCTGTTCGAGCTTGCACAAGTAGCTACTCCCGAAACATACCAGATAGAGGGTTCGGGTCCTTGCAAATAATTTAAGGAGATCCCAATGATGTGTACGGGGCGAAAAAATTCACGAAAAGGTTTACTAGATTTCCTGTAAGCCGAAAAATATGAGTATTTTGTCAATTCTTCGCTAAACATAACATATATCAAATTGAAACAAACGTCAAACTTTAGCTAACAATATTTAGAACAATGTTGGAGAAGGAACTTTTGAAAAATCTCCACTCAATCGACTCCCGTAATTTTAGCAACAATTTAGATAGCAATTGTTTCGTTTAGTTTTAAAATTATTGATTTGAAATTACTTTTAATCTAGAATGATTTCCCTTGAATAGAAAAATCTAAAATTGTGTTGTTTTTTTTTAAAATTGCGTTTAAATACTCATTCGAGTTTAATTACTTGTTTTTAAATGTGAACCGCTGTGAGCTTATCCACTTGCTGGGGTACTCCGCTATATAAATGATCATAATTATTATTATTGTTGTTATTAATAGTAGGCGGACAAGGATGCATTGACGCTGCTTGTTGACACTACAGTTACACTTTATGGCAGGTGTGACTAACCATTTTTAGAGGCGTGCTAAAAATTCAACCAAAAGCCAACTTATTTATGGGAATGTGCCAACACTGCAATGAAACCCAAAAATGTTTTTTTTTACATAGCTGGCTTTTTAGTCACGTGCCGGGTGTACAAGCTCTGCATGACGACCGTAGCACGTGTGTTATAGGTTTGACATCACATCTTTATGGTAACGCTATGGCCAGCGGTGTTTTTTGTCTTGTAAATAGTTTACTGTCAGCAAAGTCACCACCCGTTGGAATGTGATGGTTTCTATGTGACAGAACATTGTGAAGAATGACATCGACAAGAATCTCCTCAACTTTTTGTCAAACGAGATGGCATCATTAACCGGTGGATACTTTACCCACTGAAGCACTAACCAGTGGATGTACAAATGACCCAATGCAGCGCTGACCAGTGGATGGACAAGTTACCCACTGCAGCACTGACCAGTTGACAAGTTATCCACTCCAGCACTGACCAGTTGACAAGTCACCCACTGCAGCACTGACCAGTTGACAAGTTACCCACTGCAGCACTGACCAGTGGACATGTTACCCAACGCAGCACTGACCAGTTGACAAGTCACCCACTGCAGCACTGACCAGTTGGCATGTTACCCAACGCAGCACTGACCAGTTGACAAATGACCCACTGCAGCACTGACCAGTTGGCATGTTACCCAACGCAGCACTGACCAGTTGACAAATGACCCACTGCAACACTGACCAGTTGACAAATGACCCACTGCAGCACTGACCAGTTGACAAATGACCCACTGCAGCACTGACCAGTTAACAAGTTACCCACTGCAGCACTTACCAGTTGACAAGTCACCCACTGCAGTACGAGACAAGTCAACATTTTCAACACGATAGACGCTACAAGCAAACGTTGCCAAGGCAATAGACACTTCAAATCAACTTTGTCTAGGTGATAGACACTACAAGTCAACGTTGTCAAGGCATAAGACAGAAGTTAACTTTGCTAATATGATGCACTCTAAAAGTCATCGCTGTCAACCCCATAAATGCTACAGGCCAAAGTTGCCAATTCTACAGACCTATAAGCATGTAATAATTCATCTCTGCTCTAAAGCCCAAGACATCACCCATAATTGGTCTATTCATTTCTATATCCCGATACACGACAGGTGGGCGGGGGCACTTTTCCCAATTATCCCCCACATTTCTTCCATCTATTTTCCCAACACAATCCTCTGAGGTTACACCCACCCCATTCCCCGCCCTTCCCCTTTAAGGTCAGCGAGATGGACAACATGCCCCGTGAAAACTGCCTTTAATTTGATTGCTGCCGTTCGGGTCAGGTTTAATTGGATTTGCTGCCTGTTATATGGGAGACAAAGATCAGTGCTCTAGTGGCCAATAGCTTGCTGCCTTTCTTTCTTACACTTACAATGTCCTCTGTGTCTACTTTTCAACTTCTTACAATGTCCTCTGTTTCTATTTATCTTCTTTGTCAAAAATGTCATTTTCCTATTTCTCTCTCACGATACTGAAAGTGTATATTTTGTTATCAACTTTTAAATTACAATATCTATTATGTCTGGTTTTTATTATGTTTTCTTAAAAAAAGTGAGCGTGTTACATTCAAATCTGCGCAACATCCGACTTGTACAGAAAATCGTCAAAAGAGTTGTTTAGAACAACATGCCTGTTATTTTGATGGCTTAAAAATTTATTATTGTTTTTAATAATTTTTAAAAATAATTATGCTGTTTTTTTGTGTGTTTTTTTTGGTTTTTTTTTGTTTGTTTGTTTGTTGTTGTTTTTTTGTTGTTGTTGTTGTTGTTGCTGTTGAAATTTTACTAAACCGACAGTTGATTTCAAATTTTCTTGTCTTTCAACCAACCTTGTTCTCTCCGTCACACGGTCCTGCTACTATAACAAGATCGTGACATAACTGACCAAAGTTCGCCCACCATTACATGGTCACAGTGCACTGTCCGACAGTTCCATACAGCTACAAGATTTTTAAACTGACCACCATATACATTGAACTATTTAAATGCTATGATGCTATGCCAATTAACGAACAATGTTTATTAACTGTTGAACTGCTAGATTTCTAAACTGCTAAACTGCTAGCTACACTGTTAGATGTCTAACTGCGATATTTTTTATGGTAGTGATTACTCTGTCGTCAGAACGACCGAGTATACAGCTGTATACTCCCTCATCTAATACCGGTTATCGCTATTTTTTGTAACTTTTTAAAATAATAAATTTTTAAAATTCAGTGGTGGTTATCTCCGCATGGTCGCATTGTAGTATAACGATCGTTTACTGAATCAGAGGTCCAGGGTTCGATCCTGATTTGGTTTTTAATATTTACTACATGAATTGATAATGAATTTTTAAAAAATAAAATTAAAATACCATTTCTAAACTGCTAGACTGCTATCGTGCTAGATTTCTTAACTTCTAGACTGCAAAACTGTTAGAGTATTTCACTTCCAGACTGCATAACTGCTAGACTGCTTCACTGATAGGTGTTTAAACTGCTAGATTTCTACTAAACTGCTAGAGTTCTAAGCTACTAAATTCCACGGTTCTGGACGTTATACTTCCATACTGCATAACTGCTAGACTATTACATTGCTAGGCTAGACTAATACACTCCCACACAGCTACTAGAATTGAGCCCCTATTGCGGATGGCAATGATGGAAATGGGGGAATAATCGCTGAGGAAAAAGGGAGATTAATCAGTGAGACCCACAAACCGACTCAAGAGAGAAGTACGTCTTGTCTGGCTTTCTAGTTGACTTCTCGATGCTTGACCAAAAAAATGAGTTGATTGCTTGATGAATGATGTGAGTCATTCAAGGGGGCGCGGCCAATGGTTTCACAGATCAACTTGGACGCTAAACTGTTTCCGGCGAATGTCTGAAACTTGCTTGGCCAGATTTTTGACAAACTTCCACCGCGAGGTTATGGTAATTTGGTAAATACTCCTCCATCTTTGACTTTCTCCCGATCTGTATCATCTCTCCATAACTCAACCTCTTTTTTTTTATTTTTGAAACATTGCCACTTGCTCTCATTTTCGTTTTCTCTTCCGCTTCTTCGCATTAAGTCTTTTTCTTTCTTTCTTTCTTCCTTTTTTTTTCTTTCGTTCTGATTTCATGATTTCCTTTTTATCCATCAATCCATCAATCCATCAATCCATCCATCCATCCATCAATCCATCCATCCATCCATCTATCTATCTATCCATCCATCTATCTATCTATCTATCTATCTATCTATCTATCTATCTATCTATCTATCTATCTATCCCTTTCCATCTATCCATTTCCATCTATCCCTTTCCATCAATCCATACATCCATATATTCATCCATCCATCCATCCATCTATCTATCTATCTATTCTCTCCCTCTTTCTTTCTCACCACCACTCACTATTCTTCTTATGTTTGTCCCCTTTCCCCCTCTATCTCTATCTCTCCTTCGCTGTCTCATTCGCCTTGTGTTTCTCTTGGTCTTTGTCTCCCTCGGTCCACGCTGCACTCACCCACTTTTATTCCATTGTCATGCAGTGAACATATCCCCGCTCCCAACCTATGTTTTATTGACCAATATCTCAATGACCTATCTTGACATACAAACATTTTGACAGCGAGCAACCTCTCCCCCCCCGCCCCCTTGACAACCTCCTCGACAAGCCCAGTTTCCCCCCCCCCCTCCAACNCCCCTCAGACAATACATGAACTTTCTTTATTCTAACCTCATGTCTATCTAACCCCCCCCCCTTGTCTGCCTCCTGCATGCAGCCTCTCATCTATCTATCTGACCTAATCTAATCTACCTGTCTCTTTATTTATTCCTTCATCAACCCCATCCATTCATCTCCCAATCTAAGCGTCACGTGACAAACGAGTTTTTAAACTCTGGGGCATCTACGCCGGTATCGGCTTTATGCAAATGAGCTTATACCGTAGCGAGCGCCCTCGACAAGCGCGCACGGGGCGTGGGGGGGAGGGGTGGTAAATGGGCGTGTACCCCAATCTCTTCTTTTTTAAAATAAAAATGTTCTTGGCTTGTCGGTGTATACTTGAGCTTGGGATTTGTGATAGGGGACCCGTAAAAAATAAGCGGTCGGGTCTGGGAAGTGGTGGGACGGGGGGAGATAATATTTCTGATGACCAATGCAACAGTATCAAGGAGAGAGGGATAGTGGTCACTCACTGACGGCATCAACAGGGCGGGGGCGGGGGGGAGGGGTCAGGCGGCGGGAGCACGTGAAATAACTATCGGGTGAGATCGTCGAGGGTGATTAAACAGACAAGTCATGGAGCAGGTTGATTCCTCCCCCCCCCCCCATACACACATACACTGTTTTAACATGAAGGAAGACGGATTGTATCAGTTAAAGTCATTGTTCAAGATTGAGTTATGATATCAGAAAGACAGGCTCACAAGTCAATGTCTAAGTACCGTTTCAGAAAGACAGTTACACAAGTCAATGTCTAAGTACAGTTAAGTACATCAAACAAATTCCAATCCCCACTGACCAGCATTCAGCACACAAATAGGCCAAGTGGTGCCTCCGTGACTTAAAACGTATTCACAAATTTGATGATTCGTTAATGAGACCTCCAAATAAAAGTAACAGTTTTTCTTCAAAAGTCAGGAATTACCCTGGGATATTGATGCTGTAGATTTTCCTCCACAATGGTCATTTTCAAAGCTGCCTTCTGGCAGTACAATATCCGTTTCTCCATCCTGAAATTTCAACAAAACAAGACAATTTTTAACACCCCTCCCCATTAAAAAAAAGGAATTATACAAAAAAAATATAATTACAATAAGTTACAGATTTTATTTTCCATAGCACATTTGTTAAAGTGGCTGATAGATGTATTTTTTGCCGTAAAAACTCACGTCTTTACACATCAAGGTCATTGTAGTAACAGATTGTGGGAACAGTTTCAAAGGGAGGTAAAGAGAAATATTAAATGCCAAGTAAAAATGGTAATGTTTCATAGAGTCATAGAAAGGCGGTGGGGAGAGATGGAGAGAGAGAAAGGGAAAAAGAAAGGTAGGTGGAGGGACAAAATGAAAGGGAGTGAAAGAGAGAGGGAGGAAGAGAGACAAGAAGTGATGGAAAGAAAAAAGGGGAGGAAGTGAGATAGGGGAGAGAGAGAGAGAGAGAGAGGAAAGACGAAAGACATGAAGTGGGGAATGAGAGATAGAGAGTAAGGGGAATTGAATATTGTTACCGTATAACTTCCTCTAATTGAGGTTTAAACTCGCGAGTAAAGACCAACACTCAATTCAAAGTTAAATAAAACTCCAGCACGCTTAGAATCTCAGACTGTCCGACCCCCCCCCCTCACCACTCTACCAACTCAAAACTTGGACGCCGTGCAATCAATGTTCTAATACTGGACATAGTTCCACCCCCTCCCCTCAATACCACAACGGCATATCGCTAAAGCTTTTATTGCCCCGTGTCTCTACCCCCCCCCCCCNTGCACTCTCAACTCCCCCACACACACTCCACTTTCCACCGCCATACACTCACACCCTCCCCATCAACCACCTATGGCCCAGTATTCCACAACGACGGTTTTCCACCAGATACTCCAACGCCCTCTTCGGCACCTCCCCCATTCTCCGTCCTCCCACTTAACACTTTCGGCCTCCACCCCACCTCCACCGCCGACGCGTTGTTCCCGACCCGCCGTTTTATAAGAGATAATGAAAGTCCCCCGGGGCGGGTCGGTTGTCGGTCCTCCATCTCCCCGAAGAGAATGGATCGGGCGCCCCACCACCCACCCCCAGTCGGCGTCGGCCACAATACTCTCACGACGCCCTGCCCCCCGGGTGAGCAAACAGCAATCACCCGCCGACTACCCCGACATTCAGTCTGTAATGAGGTGAAACACCCCTGCAGGTCGTAAAGAGCCAAAACCGAATAAATGTTTGGCTACCAGTAAGTGAAAATTTGGTTTGAAAAATTTGTGAAAAAAATAACCTTAGCGAAGCACTGCATACACCTCCGTCAGGGGTTGGAGGGGGGGATATAATATCGGGGCCATTTTCTTTCTTTTCTTAATTGTAAGAAAGTTTTAGACATTTAAAGAGAGGGCTGCAGGGGGGGGGGGAACGTAGTTTAGTGGGGTGTGCTGGGGGTGTGAAACGTATCAGATGTCACCTTGGGAGTTTTCCTCACCTGGTGACACCAACCCTAGCTACCCCCCTGAGAGTAGACGTTACCATGATTCAAACGATCTCTTTGAAGGAATACACGTATTTTTATTGGTTGCTTCAAGAAGGAAAAATGTAGAGAACTCATGGCAATATCCTTCCACGTCCATAGTAGAATTTGTTTTTATTGTAAACTAAACTCCTTGTTCAGTTTAAGAGATGATTTAGCGACCAGAATGGGGAAAAAAGAAGAACAAATAAAAAATACTTTTGAAATGACTATTATTACAAATGAATCCTCAAGTTTTTCTGACAGGTAGTTAGTAATAAGTTCTCCAGTAACATTTTTTTCATAATACTGTGAACCGGGGAATAAATTCCGTAAGTTGATTCGCAATCTTTAATTAGCAAGAAATACTTCAGCTTTGATGCAATGGGAAATAATCAGTATCATAGAGTTACAACCTCTCCTAGCCCCGCTTACACTTGGGTGGGAATCACAACACCCAACCCTCCCCATCCTTCCATAAACCCTTCCCTCCCTTCATCCCTCTATCTCTACCCCCTTCCTCTCACGAAACTTTTCCTTTTTCATTAAAGCTTTGCGTGAGTCCGGAAAGCAAGGAACCGGATGACGACTTCCGGTGACTTCCTGTGGGCGCGGCCGGCCAAGATGTCTAAAGATTGGTCCGGCAATTAAGCTGTCTACAACCGGTAGTTTGAGTTTGAACGCTTGTCCAGTGTTAAAAGCCCCGCGTGGCGCCGCTGGAGCACGGAAGGCGATTAAGGTGTTTGATTAGCGCGCTTGTTATTGTTGGCGTTCATTGAGGGTGTCCTGATTTAAAGTCAATTAAACTGTGCCAAGATCCGATCACTGATATGTTACGTTTTCACGCCTTGTAACTGAACATGGACGATGAGGGAAGAAGCGTGTATATATATGACGCCCACGCACGTTCCCTTTAAGCTGCGCGGCCTCGCATATATCTGACCGACGCCACGCAGTAGTTTTAATTTCCGAACACCAAATTTTTGTAAATTATTGCGCACAAATGGATGCCGAGGAGATTTGCACATTTATTTTTTTTACCTTGTACACGGACCAGTAAACATTGGAAAGGAACATTACAATTGCCTGCTATTGATAATAAGCGGCTCGATAGCGAAGTCAATAGTGCGCTCGCCTCACAAGCTGAGGGGCGTGGGATCGAGCCCATATCCACAATTAGAATGTTGAATGACTAACGCTAAGAAAGCCCTCCGCTGACCTGGAAGGGAATCGGGGCACTCACTAGGTCCCAAAGCCCGTAGTAAGCCTTAATGTTAGCATTAGGGACCCCCTACTACCATCGGTTAGTGGACTTTCATTTTTTTTTTTACTTACACACATGGCAGAATCAACTAAAACTTATCGACACTTGTTAAAATTTACTTAAAATATGTAGGTTTTACGGGGAAAAAAAGGTGCACTGTGATTGTATGTTAAAATACCTTATTTGGAACAGAGATGAGATCAGACATTGGAAAATGTAAATGGACCAGGTTTCTCATTGGTTAGTTCCGGTATCCCACAAATCCCCCAACCCTTCCGGTTTTTTTCGGTCATTGAAGCTCTCAGCGGAAGTGTACCCGGACCTAATCACGGGGCCGACGGTGTCTGTGTCTATGAAAGCGTCACTGATACGATACACGGCCACCAGAAAGTTAGAAATACTATCAGAATGTGCAAGCTGTGGATTAACCCGAATAACGGGGTCAAAGTAAAATGATATTAACATTTTAAAAAAATCTTCAATGGTGCATGAAGCAGTGAGAATGCAATCCTTTTTATAAATTAAAAATGGAATCTTATATAATAAAATGCAGTTGTCTGTGCAGTCCTCGATAGCGATTGGTCCCTCAAACTCCTACAGACTCCTACAGCAAATCAATAACGGAGAAAAACTAAATCTCATTTACATATTGAACAAATGTACGCACACGTTTTAAGCAATTTTTTTTATTGGTGCAGTGTTTTTTGTCATAATTGAGTACTGTGTTTCCAGCTCGAGATTTGTCACTCCTGCTAACCATTACATTACTCCTAGACAACATGCCACCGAAACGACGGCGGGAGGTCCTTGGACGGGCTCTGTTGCTCGTATTCAGTAAGAATTGGATCTTTTTTAATTATTTTACTTTTTAATTTATTTCCTTTCTTCTTCCCCTTATCAATTCCCCAACACTTTGATTTTAACTGATATAATTGCCTGAAACAATTATTTTACACGTTTTTCACGCCATCAAAACATACATTTCCAACCATACTTTCCCAAAATACGTTCATTGTTAATACAATAGGACTAAAGAGATTCGACGCACTATCCTCCAGTCGAAAACTCCAAACTGTGGGAGAGGTGTGGACAAAGGATAGTAGAACAACAGATCATGGAAAGGAAGTGGAGATGGATTGGACACACCCTTGGAAAAGATAACAGCAGGGTAAGGCAGGCCTTAGATTGGAACCCCCAGGGAAAACGCCAGCGAGGAAGACCCAAGCGTACATGGAGACGGAGCATGCTAGATGAGGCTGGAAGAACTGGAAAGAGCTGGGAAGAATTGAAGCGACTGGCAAAGGACCGTGCACAGTGGCGAGCTTTGACAGAGGCCCTGTGTCCTACAAGGAACCCTAAGGACAAATGATGATGATCCTCCAGATGCTATAATTTGAGAACCGTTTGTTTGGAATTTTAACATGCATATTCATTTTCTCACAACAATAATTGAATAGCAAAAACTTCTTTTCGACTTCCAATTAAATAGTAGAGTAAAAAACAAGTGAAAAGAAATTAAAGTATTTGGCCTAAGAAATTATTTGGGTCTCACTAGGGACGAGAAGTTGATCAATAAAAACAAATACAATCTGTTTTGGGAGTTCACGACTGGTTTCTGGAATTGTGGGGATGGCCGGGGGGGGGGGGGGGG
>MUZC01000191.1:172458-184729 GCA_002072015.1 Radix auricularia | reverse complement strand
AGGCATGCGGCTGAATTTTTTCTATCAATCCCTTGACATAATATGACACGGCGTGTGTCAGGATAAATGACAGTGAATTGATGTGACATCGCTTCACCGTATTTCCTTCGAGTTTTTTCCGATCCACTACGCGGCTGCAAGCCAGGGAAGTCTTTTGAGCACAGTAGCACTATTTAATATTAAACACCACTGTAGCAGTGTTTGATATCATACACAAATGTAGTACTTTTTAATAGTATACACCAATGTAGTAGTTTTTGATGTCTTACATCAGTTGAGCAGGTTTTTAATATAATATACTTATGCAGCATCTTTTAATGTCATACACCAATGTAGTACTTTTCAAAATCATACACCAAAGAAGTACTTTTTGATATCATACACCAATGCAGCTCTCCGTTAAAAGATACAATAATGTAGCGCTTTTTTATATCATACAATATTGAAACACTTGTTAATATCATAGAACAATATACCTTTTTCCGATGACATAAACAAGTGCAGTCCAATAACACATTTGAAACATCAGCTATATAGGCTACCTGTTTATGTAATGGTTTTTCATATTTATTTGCTCGTTCATTCCATCCAAAAACACGCCAACAATTCGTTCGCTATCCTTGTTCATGTTCGACAGTTTGACACCATTACCGTTCTCAAACTCAGTTATTGTTACAAATTAGTTTCTCAAAGACTTCAACTGCATTGATGGTCATATCTCTGTGTAGCCATTGTTTAGAAACAATTGGCGTAGCTATGGGAGGAGAGGGGGTCCAAATTCGAAAGTCCCCCGTGCCCCCACTTGAGAGGAGTATCCAAATTAGTGTCCACATTTTTTACATTATATATTACGCCAACGCCATGTAAGTGGAAACCACAAAGGTGTTAAGCTCCCCGTGCCAAAAAAACCCTACAAATTCCTAGCAACGCGACTGTTAGAAACAAAGGATAAATTAACCCGTCATATTTGAACATCCCACGAAGAATTTGTCGTAATATTACGTATTTTTACGGAGTTCAAAACTTTTTTTTTAAAAATTAAATTATTTCAAAAATACAAGAAATACACTTCTGTCGTTCAAGACAGTAGATTTTGCTGTTGAGCACAATTACTTGTACGCTAAATATCTCATATGAGAGCAGTTCCAGATTTATACTTTTTTTAAACGAAAGTATGACGTACTTTAGAGGGGGGGGTCCCAGATTTGTGACAATTTGTGACAGGGGGAGGGGGAGTTAAAATGGTCAAAAATAGCGTGACGTCCTTTTCAGTTGAAACTTATTTTCAAAATTATCAGTCAATATTATAGTTGTATTGCAATGAACAAATGAAGAAATATGGTATGAACTACTTCCACCAACAGGTAATTAGATTTATCTGATTTTTTTGTAAAGATGGCATCTGTAGTTTTTTTTTTCCTTCAAATTTTTGGATTTTTTTTTCCTTTTTTTTTTTTTTTGGATTTATCCTGCAGGCGAATGACCACATTTAAGCTGAAACTGTCCAAAAAACCAAATATTGAATGAGATGTTCACGCCTGAAATTGTCCATCTGTCCATGGCTCTAAAAACGTCCCCCTCCCCCACACCCCACTCTAAGCTATCTGGGCGTTCAAGAGCGCAACTCTTGAGAAAACGATTTTTAGCTGGCCACTTAATAGAAATTGTGTGTGTGTGTATCTGGGTGAGTGCGGGAGAGGGATTGTCCCTTCCTTTTATTTTTGAAGAGCAAATTTTTTTAAGTCTGTGTCAGGCCTTCTATTTTTTGCGACGTTGAACAAATGAAATGTGGGCAGATTTTTCACTGCTCATTGCTCTTTGGAGACACAATTAGTTCACTGCTCATTGCTCTTGGGAGATATAATTAGTTCACTGCTCATTGCTCTTAGAAGATATAATTAGGTCCTTGCTTAGTGCTCTTTAGGAGATATAATAAGCTCAATTTGTTGAATTTTTACCGCTCTTTGAGAACAACATTATTTTAATCTTCATTCTTCTAGTCTGATACCACGAGTTCACTTCCATTGCTCTACTGAGATAGTATGAGCTCACTTCCATTGCACTACTGAGATATTATGAGTTCACTTCCATTGCACTACTGAGATAGTATGAGCTCACTTCCATTGCTCTACTGAGATAGTATGAGCTCACTTCCATTGCTCTACTGAGATAGTATGAGCTCACCTACATTGCACTACTGAGATAGTATGAGCTCACTTCCATTGCTCTACTGAGATAGTATGAGCTCACTTCCATTGCTCTACTGAGATAGTATGAGCTCACTTACATTGCACTACTGAGATAGTATGAGCTCACTTCCATTGCTCTACTGAGATAGTATGAGCTCACTTCCATTGCACTACTGAGATATTATAAGTTTACTTTAATTGTTCAACTCATCATGCCACTTTCACTGAACTCAGAAATCATTTTTTCACTTTTATTTGAAACGTGATACCGAAACAACCCAATAAAATATTAAATTCAACAACAATTATTATCATCCGTCGTTGTTGCAAAAATCCTATGCTCTAAAATAAAATGTATTTCCAGAAAATATTTGAGGTCGTATATTTAACTTTTCTTTCCCAGTGACAGATAAACATTTGCGTTTCTTCCCGTTAAAACCGTGAGTTATTGCGGCGCTCATAACATCAACGCCATCCTCTCAGCCGCCACCCCCTCCCCCTGCCCCCGAGCATCGTTACCGGGAGAAGTAAATATATTTTATTATTAAAAGAGACGTCAAAGCCACAATTAACGACAATGAATAATCGGGGTCGGATGTATGGGGTTCTTCATCAAATTTCAAGACCGTTCATCGGCGTGTCTTNTGAGCTCACTTCCATTGCTCTACTGAGATAGTATGAGCTCACTTCCATTGCTCTACTGAGATAGTATGAGCTCACTTCCATTGCTCTACTGAGATAGTATGAGCTCACTTCCATTGCTCTACTGAGATAGTATGAGCTCACTTCCATTGCTCTACTGAGATAGTATGAGCTCACTTCCATTGCTCTACTGAGATAGTATGAGCTCACTTCCATTGCTCTACTGAGATAGTATGAGCTCACTTCCATTGCTCTACTGAGATAGTATGAGCTCACTTCCATTGCTCTACTGAGATAGTATGAGCTCACTTCCATTGCTCTACTGAGATAGTATGAGCTCACTTCCATTGCACTACTGAGATAGTATGAGCTCACTTCCATTGCTCTACTGAGATAGTATGAGCTCACTTCCATTGCACTACTGAGATATTATAAGTTTACTTTAATTGTTCAACTCATCATGCCACTTTCACTGAACTCAGAAATCATTTTTTCACTTTTATTTGAAACGTGATACCGAAACAACCCAATAAAATATTAAATTCAACAACAATTATTATCATCCGTCGTTGTTGCAAAAATCCTATGCTCTAAAATAAAATGTATTTCCAGAAAATATTTGAGGTCGTATATTTAACTTTTCTTTCCCAGTGACAGATAAACATTTGCGTTTCTTCCCGTTAAAACCGTGAGTTATTGCGGCGCTCATAACATCAACGCCATCCTCTCAGCCGCCACCCCCTCCCCCTGCCCCCGAGCATCGTTACCGGGAGAAGTAAATATATTTTATTATTAAAAGAGACGTCAAAGCCACAATTAACGACAATGAATAATCGGGGTCGGATGTATGGGGTTCTTCATCAAATTTCAAGACCGTTCATCGGCGTGTCTTCCATGGTGCACGTTTGCTACATTTTCGCATAAGCCAATCTTTTATCGGTATACTTGATGGGTCTATTGATCAAGAGGTGAACATGCGACCTCAAAAGCCAAAGCAGCATTTGGCAGACTAAATGACATTGTCAAGAACAGAGGGCGAATCAGCATCAAACAAAGGTTAAAAAAAAACTGCATGTTGTGCTCTGTGCTTTACTGTTCGCATGTGAACTCTTCTTTAGGTTTCTGAACAATTTTTACACCACTAAGGCAAATTCTCAACCTCAAATGACAAAGAAAAGTTCCAGACACCGAAGAACAAACACTTTCATGGCAGAACCCCCAATCATCTACATAATCCTGAAGTAGTCCTAACTACGCTGGGGGGGGGGGGAAGGGGCACGTCATGCGCACGCCAGACCATCGGTTCCCAAAGAGACTCTTCTATAGCGAGCTTACAGCAGACAGGGAACCCGCTGAGATCAAAAGAAGCTTTACAAGGATACGCTCAAGACCGCACTGAAGGCTTTCGGCATTTGTCACGACGCCTGGGATGCAGTAGCCGGCGAACGAGCCTTTTGTCGCCTTATTATACGGAACTGCGTATCAGCATTGAAACAGACAACATGCTTTCAAGCCCAGACGACAGGTGAGGGAGAATCGTGCTCGTTGCCCTCCTGCTGACATCCCGACCATCTCTTGTCCGACATGTGGACGCACCTTTCTAAAAGACATGGTCTCCTAAGCCTGTGGTCCCCAACCTTTTTATCGCCACGGACCGGTAAACGATTCATGATTTCGCCGTGGCCCGCTGAGGGGGGGGGGTGTCGGATGTTGATTATTTATATTCTAAACTGTTTTGATTTAACAATTTTGCTTTATTTGTTTTCCAAATGTCTTCATAATAAAATGCAGTTAGCCTACAACACCATAAAAAATATTTAACATTTTTTAACTCCCTAGATAGCTAAATTAAGAGAACTCTTGGCTTGTTCCTCGGCACCGATACTGTTCCATGTGGGGGATAATAGGAACAACGAAATCAAAAGTGATCTGCTTAATCTCAAGATTTTTCTCCATAGCTTTAATCCATAATTACTATAGCTGTTGTCTCGAACTTAGTTTTAAGACCATCGTCATTTGCAATCTTCAGCAGTTGATCTTTTTCTAGCACAGACATGCTAAATTCGCATCGTTTGTTGACAAATGGGACGTGGATCCAGTCTTTATCATTTCGTTTTTTTTTTGTTTTTTTTTAATTTTTAAATATTTTTTGTGTTGTTGTTGTTGGTTGAGAAGTAGCGCTCGAACTCTTTAAAGCAAAGGCAAGTGAACATTCACCAACTGGGAAAAAGAATGCTCAGCCTCAGTCTCGCCTTAACACCCTGCTGTTTGAAGCCACCTCCACAATGCACCAGTTTGCGCACCGTCACCACAACTCTAGTTAGTCTTTAAAAGCAGCTACTTTCTCTTCCAGCCCGAAAAAAAGTTGTCAATTCTCCATGAAGGGACAGATTCAGTTCATTGAGCGGGCTGTGCCCTATGTCTTGTCGCTGAAATGTGCTGCCAGTGATGACTTCTTTTCTCGGAGACATCGTGGCAATGGCTCTCGCAATTCAAATACTATGGTACGGGTTTTTTCCTCTTGATTACCATTTTATCTCTGCGTACAAGAGAATGCATGTGGTCTAAGTCCAACTCCTCACAAAGCTCCCCAAAGAGGAGCAAGCCAAGGACTTGTGCCTTGATGTGGTTAATTTTAACAAAATAGATAACCATCTAGTGACGTTAACAGTTAAACTATTGTGATGTTGGTTGACAAAGACAGTGTACAAGTGCAAACCAAATCCTCATCTACATTCTCCAGCTAATATACCGCACACAAACTAGCCGTTGCGCTTTCGTCGATATCTTTAGAGGCTCACGGCAAATGTCATTAGTTGTGGGCAAGATCAATTCTTCACCGATAGTGAATGGCCTTTTTATCCTTAGTTAGCATTACGGTTAGCCACCAAATGTGATGCTCTGGTGGCATTCTCCATTGTTGATATGGTGGCCCTAAGAACTTTCATCTTTCCTTAATGTTAACTTCTTTTTTTTTAATCGAAAAAAACAGGTATTTGTCTCTCGAATGGCACACATTTTAAAGAAAAATATACCACGGTATTAAGATGGAAATAATTAATTGTTTCCTGGGCATTCCGGTACCTTTTGTTCTCCGGACCGGTAACTGTCAAGCCACCACATGACACAATAGCCACCACACGACACACCAAGGCACCACACGACACACAAAGCTGCCACACGACACACCAAGCCACCACACGACACACCAAGCCACCACACTACACACCAAGCCGTCACACGACACACCAAGCCACCACACGACACACCAAGCCGTCACACGACACACCAAGCCACCATACGACACACCAAGCCAGCACACGACACACCAAGCTGCCACAGGACATAGCTAGAATGATGAGATTGGTTGTCTTCGATTCTGACGGACGAAATATAAAGCTGATGTTTATGAGGTTCATTTCTGTTACTCACACATTGTTATTTAAACATTCATATGTCTCATCCTTGTACACATTGTCACTAACACTGGTCTGCCACATCTTTGTTTAAAATCAGAGCACCCCCAGCAGCTCTGCGCCAATGGCTGAAGCTTTTTTAAGCAGTCGATTCATTTCCCAGAATCCATTACTTATCCATTTTTAATGTCAAATTATGGAAAAGAAAAATGTTAAGTAAAGTAATAAAACAAAATATGATTCTTCTTTTGTCATGTTATTTTATTTTTAAATGCTCGTGTGTATGACATTTTAATACAGGAATTACCGGTAGGAAATTTTTATTCCACCGCATTTTAAAGTGGACAAAGTTGTTTTTTTGTTGTTTTTTTTTGTTGGTTTTTTTTGGTGAGATAAAGAGGTTAAGTATCCGTGTGGTTTTGTTTATGTGTGTGTGTCTCTCTGTGTCTGTCTCTGAGTGTGTGTAAGAGAGAAAAAGAGAGAGATAGAGAGAGTGAGAAGATGATGGGTATAATTTTGAAAAGGAACGGAAAATTACTACGAGAAAATGGGAGGGAACTCCAAGAAATCGGCATCGAAAAGGGAGAGAAAAACTGGGTTTGTGAGCTGGTGACAAGAGAATTCAAAGAAAAGCCTTTTATAAAACTCTGAGGGAGAAAAAAAATTAAATGAAGATTGGGGGGGGGGGGGGGGGGGGGGNGGGGGGGGAGAGGTGACTGGGGGGAATAAGAGACAAAGAAACGAATGACGAGTTGAGGGAATGAGACGATCTGTCGTTGAGAGATGGTGCTGATAGTTTGAGAGTGATGACGCAGTGGCCACCAAACTGTCGTTTAGAAATGGTGCAAATAGTTAGAGAGTGATGACGCAGTGGTCACCAAACCATCGTTTGAGAGTGATGACGCAGTGGTCACCAAACCGTCGTTTAGAAATGGTGCAAATAGTTAGAGAGTGATGACGCAGTGGTCACCAAACGGTCGTTGAGAGATGGTGCAGATAGTTAGAGAGTGATGACGCAGTGGTCACCAAACGGTCGTTAAGAGATGGTGCAGATAGAGAGTGATGAAGCAGTGGTCATCAAACCATCGTTTAGAAATGGTGCAAATAGTTAGAGAGTGATGACGCAGTGGTCACCAAACGGTCATTGAGAGATGGGGCAGATAGAGAGTGATGACGCAGTGGTCACCAAACGGTCGTTGAGAGATGGTGCAGATTGTTTGAGAGTGATGACGCAGTGGTCACCAAACGGTCGTTGAGAGATGGTGCAGATAGAGAGTGATGACGCAATGGTCACCAAACCATCGTTTGAGAGATGGTGCCGATAGTTTGAGAGTGATGACGCAGTGGTCAGCAAAAAGGGACGTAACTGCTAACTGAAAGGAGCTTGTAAAGGGAGCAGAGCGGGGCGAGATGATGAGAGCTCGTGTTTTCCAAGATGAAAGTGCACGTGCGGCGCACGTGCGGTGCACGAGTAAGTAAAACCCCGGGGCCTCGCTGGAATAGCGCCGGGATGCAAATGAGAGGGTTTGTGTCCGCGTCATGTCTACCGCGGTCTTATTTACAGGCCAATATTCTGGCCTTATCAACGGGGATTCTATCCCCCTGGTTTGTGTGATGGCTTGAGGAAAAGTTCCTTAGAAACTGCGGGCGAAATGTAAACTCTTCCTTTTCATTGATGTAAACTCTTCCTTTTCATTAGTGTCCTGGGTGTATTTTTGGAAAATGTTTGAATTTCTTTGTTTAACCAAATATTTATTTCAAATAAAATGTCCTCTTGACCTAAAATAATGTCTTTATGTTAGGAATAAATAGTATAGTTATTTAAATCTCTATATGAAGACGCTATTATTTTATTGTAAGGATAAATGAGGAAACTGACTGATATGTTTAATTGCAGCCCACCAACCCACCTACCCTTTCACCAACCCACCAACGTACCTACCTACTAACCCACCCAGCAACAGACCCACATACCATCCCACCCACCTACAAACCCACCCACCGAATTACCCACCAACAAATCCACCAAACTACCCACCTACAAACCCACCAAACTACCCATCTACAAATGTAACCACCCACCTACCTTATTGTTTACATATCTACCTACCTACATACCTATCTACATATCAGTCTACCTATCTACATATATATCTACCTATCTAACTACCTACCTATTTATCTTATTGTAATGTACCTACATACATACCTACTAATTACCTATATACCTAGTTACTACCCATTACTTACATACTACCTACTTACCTACCTACCTACTACTTACTTACCTACCTACCTAAATACATACCTAGCTGCCTACTTAACTACTTACTTTCATACATGCCTATCTACTACTTTAAACTACAACGTACTTGAAAAAAAAATGAAATTAATAATACATAGATTTCTAAATAGTTTTTTTTTAAAAATGCTATTCAATTTTTTAAATTGCACCAAATCATACCTCTGTTGTAAGGTGTTTTTTTTTAATGAAGTAATTCACCATTTCATCCTAATGTTTTATTTATAAAAATGAAGCCGCGTGCTATGTTACCCAGAAAATAAATATTTAATGACTGGGGGCTCAGGGGTGCCAATGAAGGATCTAACACCCCAAGTGCGGTGTGGGTGCCAGGATTGTTGGTGGGCCAGGGGTGCAAATAAAAGATCTAAGACACTAAGTGTGGTGTTGGTGCTAAGCCTTTTGGTGGGGCCATGGTGCCAATGAAGGATCTAACACCCCATCTGCGGTGTGGGTGCCAGGCTTGTTGGTGGGCCGGGGGTGCCAATAAACGATCTTGCACCCCAAGTGGGGTGTGGGCGCCAGTCTAGTCAGCCGGGCTGAGTGTTATTTCTGGTATATCCTCGACAAGACGGGGTGATGGGTGACTTACTGTTTCTCGTGTGCGGAATAAAATCTTCAAAAAAATCCAAAGAGTGCCCCGATATGATGACTTATTTGCATACATGAATATTTAACTAAGGCGACTAAAGCGTTTTTCTCTATTGTACATTTCGTCCCATCGCTGTCGAATTTTCTACCTCGGTCGAATCAATAAGCTCAAGTTGGAAATATTCACGCTATTTTTTTTTAAATTTTTTTTTTTATTTTCTGTTTCATCAAGAGAAAGTCAGAATTTAAAAAGAAGAGAGTTCATTTTCAATTTTTAGGTTAGTGCTGTTGAGATATTCGTTAGGGATGAAGTGGCTGCATATTTACTTCGAAATGAGACTGTGAGTTGGTGCGGGAAAGGATAGTTTTTTACGAGAAAAAAAAAAAGAAAAGAAAAGACGACCATATTACTACGCTTCTTTATTCACTTCATTGGCTACCTATACAAGCACGAATTGATTACAAACTGTTACCTGCCACAACTTCTTTTCTGACTCATGCTCTTCCCACCTTACTGAACTTCTCTCTGTGCCCACTAACCCACTTGTCAGCTACGTTCTTCTGCAGACAAATTGTATTATAGAGGTGAAAACTTTTATTATTTTTATTTTGACTTGTTTTTTAAAAGAAATTGTTTATCTTATATCACGTATATCAGTCACATGTAGCTGACTTAATTCAGTATGACTTAGAAAGCACGATGTAAGTCCCATGGGTCTAACAGTTACCTCAACAAATCGCCATCAGCGCCCGTGCCTGGCATCACATGCCGCCAAACCTCGACCAAAAACCTTCGATTCCCGGATAATGCCATAATTTCACTTAATCTCCGCTGTAATGATTTTTTTAAAAAACGGGATTATTTCGTTTTCATGATCCAGGGTAAAAATGTCAGTTGATGAAAATATGAGCATCGCCGCAGTGATGGAGAAAATAGACACAAAAAAACTTTCTTGATCACAGCTCGACAAGATCAAACAGATGGGTGAATGGTGAGCTTCATAGCAGTAAACCTTTGGGTGAATGGTGAGCTTCATAGCAGTAAACCTTTGGGCGAATGGTGAGCCTTATAGCAGTTAACCTTTGGGGGAATGGTGAGCTTCATAGCAGTAAACCTTTGGGTGAATGGTGAGCTTCATAGCAGTAAATCTTTGGGTGAATGGTAAGCTTCAAAGCAGTACATTTTTGAGTGAATGGTGAGCTTCATAGCAGTAAATCTTTGGGTGAATGGTAAGCTTCATAGCAGTAAATGTTTGAGTGAATGGTGAGCTTCATAGCAGTAAACCTTTGGGTGAATAGTGAGACTAATAGCAGTAAACCATTGAGTGAATGGTGAGCCTCATAGCAGTAAACCTTTGGGTGAATGGTGAGCCTAATAGCAGTAAACCTTTGGGTGAATGGTGAGCCTAATAGCAGTAAACCTTTGGGTGAATGGTGAGCCTCATAGCAGTAAACCTTTGGGTGAATGGTGAGCCTCATAGCAGTAAACCTTTGGGTGAATGGAGAGCCTCTTAGCAGTAAATCTTTGTGTAAATGGAGAGCTTCATAGTTGCGAAGTTTGCGGTCATAATAATTGTCCGGATTCATCTGAATCATCAAACAAACACGGACAACATCAGTGGCCCTGGAAGTGGACCTAGGAATCTTGCAATAGATGGAGATCAAGTGCAAGGGCGGGTGTCGGTGAGCTGGGGGCCAAACAAGGAAAAGAAAGCAATTAAATAAGGTTTATAAAACACAGACATTCGCACTTGCACAAAAACACACACGGTCACATACATATACATACACTGTATATATACACGTATACACAGAAAATGAGACATACGCTCACATAGGCACACACACATACAGGGGAGATAGGTATTTAAGGGGATGGCAAAGGAAATACAAGGAAAGAAAGCATAAGAGATATAAATACAATTAGGAGAGAAAGAAAGACAATGAGAAAATTAGTATTTAAAGACATATTTGAAAGATAATCGAAGAGAGAGAAAACAGATAAGGGTAAAAGAGAACGAGATAAAATGAACTTCTTTTTTAAAAAGGAAAAAACTTAAAGACAAAGAAAAGGTAATTAAAAGAAGGAATTAAAAAAAATATTTAAAAGACCAATAGAAAGACAAAAAGCAATAACGTTTGTATTTAAAAATGAAAAAAAACATAATTCCAACATCAATGCAATGTTGGGGGGGAGGGGCGCCAAAACCAAAAAAAATAAATAAATAAAAATAAAATTTAAAATAACAAATTAAGTAGGCAGAAAAATGAAGGAAGATATTTTAAAAACGAAGATATATAAGAATGCTAACCCTAGACAACAAGTGAATTAAAGTTCAAAGGAAAAAATGCGCATAAATGTGATTAAACAGCATCAGTGATATAATTAATACTGTAATATAGTGTAAGTACAGGATAGAAATTCAACTGCGGAAACGAAGCGAGGACACAAGTCAACAGATCCTCGCAGATCCTCGGAAACACGGACCCACTGAAGGCCAAACACTCGTGTTTCTCTCTGGTCTGGAGTCGTATGAAAATTGCAACGCTCGATGCATCGCCTGTTTTCAAAGGGATAAAAATGCAAATTGAAGGTGAAGGGTGGACAGCGATTGGAAGGGGTTGGTGTGTGGTGTGGTGTCATGTAAAGGGGGAGAGGGGTGCATGAAGGCCACGCCGGGTGTACGGGTGGGGGCGGGGATGTATAGGCCACAGCAGAAGTGATGAGGAAATGTTGGTTGCAGAAGAGGTCAAAGGTCAACAGGAAGAAGATCTATGAAAATCTCATTTTTTAAAAAATATTTTAAAAAATTGTATTAAAAAATCTGTTTTAAAAATGCTTTGATTTAATATGTAAACATAAAATGTAACCAAAAAAATGCCCATGACACTTTTTCTCTACCACTTTCTCTTCTTTCTGAAACACTGTCTCTCTCTCCTCTCTCATTCTCTTTGTATCGCACCCAGTCCTCTCTTCATCCCTCTTTATTCCCCCCCCCCTCTCTCTCTCTCTCTCTCTTTCTATCTTAGCATTCACACTCTCTTCCTTGCTCTGTGTGATGAGATTTGTGCGGACTTTTAGACTCAGTAACCCCTAGCACTTGAACCACCCCGAGAGGAAGGGGGGGGGG
>MUZC01000191.1:127817-146143 GCA_002072015.1 Radix auricularia | reverse complement strand
GGGGGGGGGGGGCGGGGTCAGGCAGCTAAAGCAATGCGCATGTCTCGAGACCAAAAATGCGTCGGTGCCCCCCACCCCCAAACGTTCACTCGCATTGTCCCCATGTTTTCGCACTGCTGCTGTTTGTGTCGTCTTTCCCCCGTTTCTTTTCACTATCAATAAGCAAATGTGCGGCGTATGCTACGCCAGTGGTCGTATCTAGAATGTAATAAATTTTTTTTAAAGTAAGTAACAACACAACTGTGTCATGTCAGCTGCTGGGTAACTGTTGACGACTTAAGATACATCTGTAAATTTGTCGGTAGATTACCAGTTTTCATGGGAACGTGTGAGACACGCGAGTGAAAATAGATGCAATTACAATCGTTCTAATTGAATAAAAGGTAACTCGCAATATATCACCTATTGAACAATCGTTTCTACAATTAAAAAAATTTGAAAATCGTAATAAATTGTATTTACGTTCGTTATTAACCACAAAAAAAGTAATTACGGCCAATCGTCATCTCAACAATCTTGTCTACTTTCGATAATAATCTAAAAAGTCGAGTCTACGTTCGATAATTACTCAACAATCATGTCTACGTTCCATACGTTCCTTTCTCTTATTGTATACATCGTTGCCCCATATAAGAATCCTTTTGCTCCTATAAAGCGCTGAAGAATTTGTACACAAAAAAACAAACGAGCTCTGTCATTAGCCGTAATGTAAGTGGCCCTCACACCCAGCAGTGCGCGCCGCCACAGTAAAGCAGACTGAGGTCACCACCAGTAGACTCCAAACAATTCCAATGTCAAGGGTTGCTAGCGACAACTCAAAACAAAGTATTTCAGGTGATGTGAGGGCCGTGGGAAGACGAGAAGATACATTGATGGCACCCGTGGCCACCCAAAAAAGTTTTTGACCTCATAGTAGATGATGACACGTTATTAACGTCACGGATGTTGAAAAACGAGTAACGTCGTGGTAAATAACACATGAGTGACGTCATGGTAGATGACACGCGAGTGGCGTCATGGTAGATGACATGTGAGTGACGTCACGGGGAAATTTTTGTTTAAAAAATGTGACGCTTTACTGAAAGAAACATGTGTTTATTTTGTGTATCTTTTTTCCCCTTTTGATTTATTTTCAAAGTAAAGAAATAATCCATTTAGTAATTTTTTTTAAATAAAAAAAAACCCTTTTTCCCAGGACTTTTTGATCACGAGTTTAACATCTATCGAGTCAGCATGACGAGGGCCGCAAACATATCAAAATGATGCATTCTTTTTAAACCGGAAAGTCATTGGGGTCGCTTTGGTAATTCCTGTTGAAACATCGTAAAGACCTACGAACTAAAACGTCACTGAAAGATAACTAAGTAAGTGGGTCTTTCACAGTGAAAAATCCTTGGCTTTTGTTGGTGGGACGGTTACATTGATCTTCCCACCCCCTTCTCCCCCACATAAAAGCTTATTGCAGGAGCGAAAGTTGTAGATGAGTTACAGATGGCTTTGGAATCTACGCTAAAAATAGAAATGTGCCGTGATGCATAAATGTCACGAGTGAATCCCGTGGGAGTTTTTGGAAATAAGTGGCTTTAGAGCCAGGACCAATGTTCCCCTCTAAGCTTCCATGTTACGTGTGCTAGACGACAAACTCGTGAGCAAAGTTAAAATCTTTTTTTTTGGGGGGTCAAAACCTTACACCCCACAAAGACAGATACTATATTATCCCTATAAATACTTGCTGCGTGGTAATTCAAAATGGCTGCGCGGTCTCAGTCAGATATCTTTGAGGCCACGCAGCTTAAAGGGAACACTGGCCAGGACGTATTTGTTTCTGTGAGGTGGAAAAATTTAGTTTGGATACACAAAAATGCGATTGACTTGTCACAGGTTTTGGTTTTAATGTATCTCTATTTGAAAAATTAAAACGAAAATAGATTTATCATTGTACAAACCAAAACGATCAATGAAAAAAAATGCGAATACAGGCTATTTTAAAATATTCTCATTATGCAAATTTATTAATAATTGTATATCGTTTTAATTAAATTCGATCTCTAAAATTATGATTTTCATTAATATGTTTAATAACATTATCTCTTATAAACTTGTGAATAGCACATGACTAAAGTCACATGACCAACTCCATATTGTCCCCCCCCCCCTTTTTTTTTCCCAAACAATATACACAAAGTCCTACGGTTGTAAGAACTTGCGATCAAAGCGCTCACACGACTCGGGTCCCCCCGTGCGCTCATCCGCTCCGAGCTGGGTACGAGGGCCGTGAGCAGTAAAGGGGATTGGCGCGACAAGCGAGTAGCAGAGTTTACCGCCACAACCACACCGCCGACTCGCTATCTCTCCAGCCTCCCCGTCCGTTTGTTTGTTGTTGTTTTTTTGTGTTTCACTCACGGATATGGAATTTTGATAACTTTTCATTTAGATACCCGCCGCACACAGCAGATTGTGATCGGGCTTGGACGTCGGAAAGGTGAACATGGAATTCATTAAGTAAAAAGGTAAGAGCGTTTCTTTTTTTTTCCTTCGTTTCTTGTCTAATATATGTGGTAGAGTGAGGGGGTGACATAATTTTTGTTTAGTAATTCGAGCTTATTTGTGTTCTTGCTTTATTTATACACGGCTACTTATGTTTCGATGTTAACACTATTTTTTATTATTATTTTTTTTTTTTAAATGCGTACGGACAAAAACTATTCAAATTAAATATAATATTTATTAAAATGACAACAAAAATTATGCCATTGTTTTAACTTCATTACGTCAAAACTATTGTTAACAATTAATATACGAGATTAATCTCCACCCCGAACAGCTTCAGTTTGATAAGGAAGTCATGTGATCTCACTGCACACATCAATTTCACGCCCACTTAAATGAAACGATAGATTCAGTTACGTATTGAATGATGGTGTGTGTTCGGAGTTTAAGACTCAACCTTAACGTTTTCTCTCTCTCTCTCTCTCCCTTTTCTCTATTACTCTCACTCTTAGTATATCTCACCCAAACTCTCTATATATATATATCTCTGTCCTCTCTCTCGTTCTCTCGATAGTTCTTTATTTCTCCCCCTCTTTCTCCCTCACACTCACTCCTTAATTCTCTCCAAATCTCTCTCTATCACTTTCTCCAATCTCTCTCTCCCCCCTCCTCCTCTCATGATTGCTGTTTATTGTAACCGCCCCTGACCCCAGCAATGTCACAACAACCGGGGGGTAATAATGACCGGCTAATGCTTTCTTTTGTTAACTCGGGTCTGATGAAAAAGCTGTGGTTGGGGGGGGGGGGTTGGATTGAGGCATTAGTCCATTAGCGGACCTTCGTCATAGTTCCGTAACTGTTAGAGTTGAAAATCAATTTTGTTTATTAGGAACTCTAACAACGGCACCACCAACCCCCTCCCCACCCATTGACTCTTTGTTTCCTCATAAAATAAATAACGCTGGTGTAACATTGTAACATGACGAGAAAATATTTTGTCATCCCTTAAAACATTAAAAAAAAAGAATATAAAAAAAAAAAATAATAATAGTTGTTGTTTTTTTTTTGTTTTTTTAAAGTTAAATACCCTCCTTCACCCTACCACACATTCACACACAACTTTCGTTAGGCAGGGGGTGGGGTGGGTCGCCCCGGGTGACACCATCGGGGGGGGGGGTGACACCAAAGTTTAAAATTCAGTATATCCCCGGTATTTTGCACTGGAAAACTTGGATGAGTTATATTGGTTAAGTCGTGAGGGGGTGACACCACGAGCTACCACCCCGGGTGACACCAACTTTAGTGACGCCTCTGGGACTCACATGGCTTCACATAAAAATAGTTATACACATATAATGATCAGTGCATTTAATGTAAAACATTCATCTCATAACCACAACATATAACGATAATATAGTGTAAGTAAACAACG
Organism: Radix auricularia; assembly: GCA_002072015.1. Taxonomy (NCBI): domain Eukaryota; kingdom Metazoa; phylum Mollusca; class Gastropoda; family Lymnaeidae; genus Radix; species Radix auricularia. The sequence continues at coordinate 142,221 of MUZC01000191.1, read as the reverse complement.
TTTATCATTTTAAAAAAAAGTTTTGTTGTCATTAAATTACTTTTGAATGTAAAGTTTTAATGTGGTTAACGGAAGAGGAACTTGGAATATAATCAATGAATGGACTTATTACCTAGGTAAAGTGTTTTTAATCTTTAAATATTTTTAAAAAAACAAAAAAACATTGACACTTTGTGAAACAACTGTTAGACATTTACACAACAAAACGGTACAAGTAAAACCAGCTGAACGTTTCAGTGAAGAGCTAGTACGGGGTCAGTTGTTGCGAATGGCGGTCAGTGGGTTTCAGATAGGGCGACCGCCTATCTCAAACGAAACTGTTTAAAAGCAGAATGTTGTGCGTAATCGTCACCGGTAGACTTTGTGTCAAATCTGGTACACGCCCATTTGATGTGCGACTTGGTTGCACAACGCCGCCGTGTGAATAGATGAGCAACATCGAATGTGAATCTTCAAAGGTTTATGTGCGCAGTGGTGGACCGTCACAAACTGATTCATCATCGGTTATTCCCGAAAATTCGTGAACATTCGGGAGAAAATAAGTCTTTTAAGCTCTGAGTTATAAAGGCGCAATGTGGTAAATTTAATGTATTTATAGGCCTTTTCATAATGTGGCGGAAATTCATTAATAGAAATGTATAGATTCTATATCTTTTTTAGGGATGAATTTCATAAACTTTAATAAAAGATACGAGTCAGTATGTAAATGTAGGTATATTGAGAAAGAGGTATCTTATCAGCTATTTGTCAATTCTTCGTTAATTTACGACAGCTTATTTTGACTTGAACGAGAAAAAACTGTTTCGTATTTTTACGAAGCTAACAATTTTGAGAGCTTATTAATTTGACTGTATTTATGCTTAAAGGTAATGTTCCGCTTTTAATATCATTGTTGCTAGAGGGACCTGATGTGTTAAATTGGTGCCTCTAAAGTTTTGGACTGGGTGATAGAAGGGGATTTTCTTTTTCTTTTGGGGCGTGGTGGGGGGGGGGAATTATGAGAGATTAATATCACGTGAAAGTCATATAAGTTAAGACTGTTGATTCCACTGGTCTCACAAAAGGGACCCAGCCAGTCCGCTGGGTCCTTTATGTGAGACCCACTGAATAAAAAAAGACAATCAAGTTGTGCAACTTCTCTTGTATTTAAGAGGAGATAATGAGGTTTGTTGTTTTGTAAACATATATCTTTTAATGTTTATTAATGAAAATTGAAAATGTCATAGTGATTTCTAAAAGTGAAATTTGTCTTTAACATAAAACAAATTATTTGTACTTTTTTGTTGTCCGTTTAATTATGGAAAATATCTTTTGAACTAAATGGCTGTTGGTAAAATTTGAATGAAAATAATTTTGGTAACACAATCGGTCCGGGCTGAAAAAATAAATCATCAAACAATTTAAATCAAATATAACTATAATATATATACAGTATATATAATTCAGAGAGTGGTATTGTATTGAAATTAAGGTGAACACAAATTTCCAGCAATTAGACCCGACTTCATCAGAGAAGTAGAACTATAAATTTATTTTAAAAAAACAATATGTATATAAAAAAATATTTAAAAAAAACACACACACACATTGCGTCTCTGACATTTCGAGACGTTGTCATGTGAGAACTACTCACACAGCGAGTAGACGTCTTGTGTTACTGATGTCTAGCAACGTGAGAGCTACTCACACAGCGAGTAGACGTCTTGTGTTACTGATGTCTAGCAACGTGAGAACTACTCACACAGCGAGTAGACGTCTTGTGTTACTGATGTCTAGTTATGTTACAACAACGTCTCTAAGAGTAGTGCTAGAAGCGAGTTCTGTAGGGTCTCTGAATAGAATGTTACAGATGCGCCATTCCTTGGGGGAGGGGAGGGGGGTTAACACAACGTTACAGAGGCGCCCTCGAAGTCTTAAAATACGAAGTACTAGGAGCGTCCTCGAAGTCTTAAAATACGAAGTACTAGGAGCGTCCTTGTAGTCTTTAAATACGAAGTACTAGGAGCGTCCTCGAAGTCTTAAAATACGAAGTACTAGGAGCGTCCTTGAAGTCTTAAAATACGAAGTAATAAGAGCGTCCTTGAAGTCTTAAAATACGAAGTAATAAGAGCGTCCTTGAAGTCTTTAAATACAATGTTACCGGAGCGTCCTCAATGCCAATAAATACGATGTTACAAGAGCGCTCTATTCACGAGGCTCACAAAATGTAACGATATCGAAGAGCTGTAATGTCCAGTTTAAATTTGAAACCACCATCAGGTCACCAAGGTCCACTCAAATTAATCACAAAAGAAGATAATTAACACCCCTCGTAATTTCCAGTCTTAAGACTCGACACGGCCCGTCTGTCCTTTACATCACGTAACAACTAATTGTGACGTCATACACGCGATTCTGAATTGTGATTTTTTTCCACGTTAGCAAGTGGATTATGGGAGATATCAAAGGTCGTTTTTCTTCTCCTGTCTTAACAGCTCTTTGTACCCCCTCCATCCCCAACTTCTTATGATAAATGTGAAATTCTGAATACAACTGCCCCCCTCTCCCCCACCCACTCACCACCAACGGCGTTTCCCCGCCTCCCCCTCCCCCATGGCATCAGATGAAGGAAGAAAATAAATGGGCGAAAACCCCAAATAATAAAAAGAAGAAGAAAAATAACAACAAACAAAAGAAAAAAAACACACACACACACAAAAGCCTTTAGTAACGACCTGACAAAACCGTGTCTGTTTACTGGGTGGTTCTCTGGTCTCTGTTTGCCCGCGCTAACTACGGTCGGCCCTCGTATTTCATTAGCAGGGATTACCGCCATAATTTGTCTGACGGAGCAACTGGAGATGTTGGACGTGGGTTGGGGGGGAAGGGTGGGTCTAGTCACCCCCATCCCCGGCCTCGGCCAGCTTTTACAAAAGAATGACGGTATCTAGCCGATATGTATGGGGTGGGGGAAGTTGGGATGTTCGTCTGCTTAGGTAACCTTAATAGATAGAGAAAGAAGGTGCAGACAATGCAGGAGGTAAGGCTTGCCGGGTCCTGAATGATGGACGCTACCATTGGACTTTTAGGGAGGTCTTCCAGGTTAACCAAATTTATTTAAAAAGAACAACATGTAAAAACAAAGTTTTGGACCATAAATCCCTTATGTATGAGACAGAACTAAAAGTTTTGTTTATGTTCAATATAATACGCACCACGCGATAGACCATGACATCGAGGACTGGAGTGAAACGAGCGACCCATGGAGGTCAACTGTAGGAGACGACTACATATGCTATATAAAGATAAACAAAAACTTCATTAATTTAATTACGATACATTCGATCGATCTGAAACTTTGAAATAATGCATCGTTTGGTGACAAAAGTCTATGTGCAAAATAACCCGATTCCCGTGATGCTATCGAGCTGAAATTTTGCTCATAGACTTGAGTCACCTAACAATGCATTGTAGCGTAATTAAATTAATGCATTTTTAGTTTATCTCTATATAACTGTATGGTAGTCGTCTGTTGTTGACATCCACGTGTTGGCTGGAATTCAGTCCGACAATCGGTGACCACGCCCCCACCCCCACCCGTCCTCGTTTTTACAGAAAACGGAGTTAAGTCACGTTCAGTCAGTAAATGTTTGTCACGTGGTACACATTATTTGGAATATAATAAAAACTTTTAATTCTGTCTCATACATAAGGGATTATAGTTTTTTTTAAAAACTTTGTTTTTAAGGGTTGTTTTTATTAAATCTCTTATATCAACTTCATCGTCGTCTCTTCATCCGTACGGCGGTAAAACGAAACTAAAATATGACCCATTTCCCGAAATGCTATCGAGCTGAAATTTTGCACATTAACTCTTTTTTATAATATAAGGGATTTATAAATGGCTGAGGCTGCAATCAGGCTGGGTATACAAATAAGAAGATATATTTAAACAGGGTATATGTATGCCCCAATAGAAGCCACAAAGCAATGAACGTATCGGCAAAAAGCCTTCCTCAGCGAACAAAGAGACAATGAAAAGAAAAATAATATAGTGAAATAAAATGAAATAGAAAACCGCTGCTAAGTTTTTATTTTCTTTTATTTCAATTTCTTAATTTTTTATCTGTTTGTTCGCTTCCACCAAATTTCCACGATTGTTATTTTGAGCTGTCCTGTAGGGCCCACGTATACCATGTTTAAAATACTTTCCTTTTTGAACAAAATTTAGTCGTACTAAATATTATTTTTAGTTTAGGTATAAAACCTTACCCTATAATCGAATTTGCAATACCATTTAAGTTGAAAATGTAAATTTCTGTCAATCTGAAGAATTTTTTAAAAAAATATCCACTTGTGCATCCTTCCGTCCTCTCATGGTACTTCCCTCACTCTATCAAACATCATCTCCTCTTCTTCATCCTTCTTTCAAATCCTTTCTTCATCGTAATTTTATATAATTTTTTTACGATTAATTGACATCATGTCTCTATGTCTCCTCTTCATCCTTTTCATTCCCTCACTTTATCCTTCTTTCATAGTCATAGTCTTTCCTTATACTTCTTTCGTATCTTTTCTGCATCCTAATTTTATATAGTTTTTTTTTTAAATATCATTATTCATATTCTTTATCCATCTTTCTTTTCCATCCCCTCTTCACCCGTTTCATTCCATTTCTTCATCCTTTCTTTCATACCCTTTGCAAAAGCTTTAAGAATCGCTTTAAAGAAATATCCGCCAACAACAGCTCGGACCCATCCAAAACACGTCAGCCATATTTGTCAGTCCGGTCAAATCTCGAGTTAGTCGTAACGACCCCTGGTCTGCCAGCAAACGTCCACTTCCTACAGCTGACGCCGATACAAATGTCTGATTTTCCCCGAGATTTTCTCCAAGTCATTTTTTTTAATGACCTGTCATACGGGCACGCAATCTCGCAGCTGGTCGCCGAGGTCTCCTAGGATACCGCGACCCGTTACTCTCCAATCAATAGACACATTTATGCATATTGCCACCACCCCACCCACTCCTTTCCCTCCCTGACCCTACTAAAGTCGTCATAGTTAGTAGAGCCTTGCATACACAAGTAGACAGAGAAAACTGTAGCTAGAGTTACCATAAGCTTACTTAAGTACTTGTGCTTAATTGTCACAGCATTCTGTATATACGTACTAGATACGCGTTTCAGGGTGCTGCTTATCTTTAATCGGGATGAAATTATATACCGGTGATATTAATAATAATAATAAAAAGAAGAAGAAGAAAATTCTTATCTGAAGGATCCAAGTGAAAGGGGTACTGTGGTCAAGTGGCATGAGCGCTCGACTTGAGAACCGAGGGTCCCGGGGTCCAATCTCCGTGAAGGCAAGAATTTGCTCCCGGGGCCAAGGGTGCCCGAAGTCCACCAAGCTCCGTTGGGTACCTGACACTGGTTAGGGAAATAACGGCGGCTGGCAAAAGCGTGGTCCCTGATAGCTGTCTCCTGTGAACGCTACGTCCCTTGCCAACAGGACGCAATAATCTTGAAATAAACGGCAAAAAATTATTTCGCCGGCCCCTGATATAGAAGGAGCGACTTACTGGTACAAAGTCTACCCGGTTCCATCTAAAAATATCGTCGAATCACACGTTGAAAAAGTAAAATGCTTAAATTCTTTTTCAAAATTCTAATTGTTACAACAGACCAAGATTTCGGATTGAAATTTCGTTCTCCTCGCATTCTTTATCAGTTCTATTTTACTTTTCTGCAACACTTTTTAAAACGTTGCTCATTATTCTAAAACATGACCTGCAGCGTACTCAATCTTCATTTAACGTTTTTGTTGGAGGTTAAATGTCGAATTTCAAATGTGATGTCGTCATCAGTTATAACCATATTTTTTTTCTCAAATCTGATATTGGAAATGGTAAATGTCAAAGAGAGACAGAAAGAGAGAGATAGAGAGAGAAAGAAGGTTTTTTTTTTTTTTTTTAAAACACCATTACTTTGAAATCTAAATTTTGCTGCCTTATTTTTTATTTCTATCCGACGCTGGATTATTATTTTTTTATATATATTTTTATCCCGTGGGAGCAGAAATCTCAGATCAAAGAAACGCCTCTGCCCCACTAAATTATCCAGACGTAGAAAGATAACGACGCGATCTCTACAGCTTTTATGTCATCCCAATGTTAGAGGCCCGCGGCCCGACATGATGGACGGGCCGACATGTGCGATTATGACAGAGACAGAAATTACATTTTGCCTCCCGTGAATCTATTCGCTGTCTCCGCTGCTCATTTTTTAATACTATTTAATATCGTGCGTGAAATGGGGAGATAAATAATGCAATCCACGAGGAAGAGTTATCTTGACAAGTGAAACTTATCGCGGCCTCGGATTGGCTCATCAAAAGGATCTTGATCACTCGTGTTTTATTAATGGGACCTACTGCGCTAGATCTCCTCATCAGGTCTTGTTTTATTAATGGGACCTACTGGACAACCTCGTCACCAGGTCTTGTTATATTAATGGGACCTACTGGACAACCTCATCACCAGGTCTTGTTATATTAATGGGACCTACTGGACAACCTCGTCACCATGTCTTGTTATATTAATGGGACCTACTGGAAAACCTCGTCATCAGGTCTTGTTATATTAATGGGACCTACTGGACTTCCTCGTCATCAGGTCTTGTTATATTAATGGGACCTACTGGACAACCTCGTCACCAGGTCTTGTTATATTAATGGGACCTACTGGACTACCTCGTCATCAGGTCTTCAAGCCACCCCCCCCCCCCCCCATGTTTATACCGAAAACTCCCATTTGAAATAGGTTGCTTAAGTGCACACACACAAATCGCTATAGAACGGAATGAAAGTTAACAGCAAAAATTTTAAAGTTTAATTTTCTCACTATGGGGAACATGGTGTCATATTTAGATAAAGGCGGTGAAATTAAAGCATTAAACGTCATCTGTGCATTCGATAATATATAATCTTTTGAGTAGTTGAGACAAGTCGACGAATCTGGCGAAAGAGTTTTCGAATTCGGAGAAAGAGGTACTTATTAAACAAACGGAGGAAGGGGTAATGTCATTAACAAAAGGAGGGGAGATATTGTCATTAACAAAAGGAAGGGAGATATTGTCATTAACAAAAGGAGGGGAGATATTGTCATTAACAAAAGGAGGGGAGATATTGTCATTAACAAAAGGAGGGGAGATATTGTCATTAACAAAAGGAAGGGAGATATTGTCATCAACAAAAGGAGGGGAGATATTGTCATTAACAAAAGGAGGGAAGATATTGTCATTATCAAAAGGAAGGGAGATATTGTCATCAACAAAAGGAGGGGAGATATTGTCATTAACAAAAGGAGGGGAGATATTGTCATCAACAAAAGGAGGGGGGTAATGCCATTAAGTCACTTAGCAAACTGAAAGAGAGTAAGAAATTTCGAGATAAATATTTTTTTAAAACAGACTAATAATACAAAATGCTATAGAAAAAAAGTAATTGTTTTGTAATGATTAAATTCAGATCCGTCTTGTTTATTTAGCTTGACCTTGAGCTCATCCGATAGCTCTTATCATATAGGAAAGTAAGTCGAAAGAAGACGTAGGGGAATTGTATAGTTGGCAAGTGTTATGAAGCTACCTAGCAAACTTTGGGCGTTTCAGCAATGAAGTTCCGCCTATGAAGAGCCTAGAATAAAATCTGCAAAAAATGAAAATAATAATAATAATAAATGGTAAAAGCGTTAACAATAAAGATTATTAATAGTAAAGGTAATTATAAGAGTAATTGCTAAATAATAATAATAAGACATATATGTAATAATAGTTATATTTAAAAATACACCATAAATATGATAATATACAATCTCATAAGCCAACGACCTCCACAAACCTACAAGGTCACGCCCTAGCCCCGCAAGCACTGCCCCTAACATACCCCCCAGCCATTTCATCGTATCAATATCCTGGACCCATCTAACGTCCCACCCACGGGGGGGGGGGGGGCTGATCCACGCAGTATCCGTCAGGAAATCAGAAAGGCGGATGATAGTAATGGATTAATTGATGTCATCTCGACGGGGCCTGGTACCCATCATGCAAACGTACAGCCGACAGTTCCACAGTGATAGCGGCACACTGCCGGTCAGACCTACGTCACTGTGTCTCTTAAGATGTCACAGCTGCCGCTGCGGTACATTACATTATCCTCGAGTATTTTACGCGTTTTTTTTTGTTTTGTTTATAAGGAACTGAATTCTACATTTTTATTATAACAAAGAATATTTAAATAGTGCTATGGACAGAAGCAAAACGACAACAGAAAAAAAGCAACAACTAGAACAAAAATGACACAAGAAACTGCAACAACAGCAACTAATACAACAACAAACCAAAACAAAAAAAAAAACTACAGATACATGAGCGACAACGACAACTAAATTGAAAACGGCAACCGCAATAACAGCAGCTACTACTAATACAATGACAACAGCAACTACCATAAGAAGAACTAAACAACCACACAAAAAAGACAACGACGACAAAAACTAAAACTACACAACCACCACCACCACCAACAACAACGTTTTCGTTCGATATGCGATTGGAATTTGTCCCGGGGATGGGATGTCACCCCCGATGACCCGCCCCTTTCAGACGCTGTTACCTCCTGACAGATCCTCCCATGGAGACCCATCAGTTTGTGATCTCTCCCGTCACCGTCACCCTGTCACCCCTTCCCCCGTAAAGAAAACAACATCCCCCCTCCCTTATCCCACCTGACCCCCGACCCCGAGACTCACCTCCAGTCACTCACTCTGAACAGGATGTGACGTTGATTTCTGACAGCATTTTCAGCCGATATCCTCGTGAGTCGTAGGCCTTTTTCCGTCATAACACGTGACATGTGTGACGGTCTCAAACAATGTTACTCGGCAACTCCCGTCTTACCGACCTCTGTGAGAGTGTAACGAGGGCTTAATTATATATAGTGATTGTGAGGGGGTAGAGGGGTCTGTAGGGTGGCTTGGTCCATTGCTCTTGTATTACCCTGGGCCCACATCCAGGGAAATTGTCATGCGATCAAGAAATTAAGGATGCTTAAGTTTCATCATTTGACATCAAGTTCATGAAGTGTGTTATAATCAAAATATTGACCGCAGCAAACATGAAACGAGTAAGTGAACCCGGGAATGAAAGCCCCAAAGTTTGTATGTAACAACTGTAATGTCTGTTGTTTATTTTTCGAAGCCCCTACAGCTAATAATCACATGCCTGTGACAGCTAGCTCTCTGTCACTGTCAGTAAGTCTGTGACAGTTGCGCTGTCACTGTCAGTAAATATGTGACAGTTATGCTGTCGCTGCCAGCAAGCCTCTGACAGTTGGGATGTCTGCCAGCCTGTGACGGGCTTTTAAAGTTTTGGTGGACTCTGTCCCCTCGTTTCACATTGAATCTGGAGGTACTCCCCCCCTCTACCCCCCCCCCCAATTTCCTGTGGTCACTCACAGAGTAACTATTTGATGCTCCTTCTCTAACTATTAGTTTGGCCTAATAAGCGGGGGTCCAGCTCCCATTGAGTCCAGGGTAAGATGTCACGTGAGCGTGTTTGAACAGGCCGGCCAGTGTTGGTCCACTGGTCACCGACCCTTTAGTTGCTGAGAGACGGGTCGATGCCGATGTGGGGGTGGGGTGGGTCTGATCAGCGGTCTCTAAGACATGTCGGCTGATCATTGGTTTTATAGACAAGCTGAGAGGCAGGCATCAGGATACAAACAGACGTTAAGCCAGATATGAGATATAGCTGCCAACAATCTCAAAAATTTCCCGTCAGTTTTATAAAGGACAAACGGTCAACGAATCAACCGCAAGTCCATTTCCTTATTTATGTACAAATCTTTTTATGAAAGTGAAAACTAGCTTATGTCTTATTTACTGAACTTGAGAAATCAATGTGGTAAAAAGTGGGGTTTTTTTTTGTTTTTTTTATAATATTTTTTTTTTTACATTATGATTATTATTGTTATTATTATTTAAATCCTTTATATTAACTTGTGGTGTCAGAGCCGTGTGACCGACCGACCGTGCGACCTTGCCGAAATAACTTTGGATCGATTTTTAACACACTTTCTCGTAAGCTAACAAATTGAAATTTTGCAGGCAGACTCATGCCGATGATAAAAATGATGTATCATAATTTCAAATCGATCGAATGGACTGTAATTGAATTCTTGAATTTTTAAATTATTTTATTATCTTTTTATATCATGTTAATTTTTTAAGATAGAGTGTCGTGGAGTGTATTATGTTCAACGACCTTTCATGTCGCGCAATAAGGTGCGCATTACATTGATATTACTTTTTAAAAAAATATTCACGATCGGTGCGCATTAAAATAAACACGTTTTACGAGACATACCTAGAATTGTGTATTTTCGGATTGTTTTGCCCTGCGTATTATAATTACCATCCTTATAGTTATGTCTCGTGTATAAGGGATTTATAATGAAAAACTTGTTTTTTTACTGTTTTTTTTTAAAAATTAAACATTAGAAACAATCATTATTAATGACATGACATTTAATCTCTATAAAAAATATCCTTACTCTCTCATATTATAATTTTTCCATGGAATAGACTCTTATACACTGATTTTTTTAGAGAGACGTACATAAACATCTTAAAACTAATACAGTCGTAAATAATGAAACATTGACGTACGCCATTGCAGTAGTTTGAGTTGTATTGTTGCTTAAACTGAAATCGATTATGTAGTGTTCTGTCTAATCAAAGCGTATTTCTCTCAATCTCGTATAGCTGAATATTTCCTCAACCTTCCGAGTGAGGTTCTAATTTATTGATGGCTATTCTTCATAATTAATATAAATCTGTTGATGATTTGAAAAATGATCTCCCTTTTTTTTCTTATTTTAATTTAATAATTCGTTAAAAAAGTTGTATTTGAAAAAAAAAACTATATGTACATATTATTGTTTCATTTCATACTTTTTCGTCATTTTATTTTTTCCGGGGTTTTCCCATTCTTTAAAATAAAACTGTATCAATATTCATATCGCGTGATCCATGCAACAGACACCAGAGGGGAAAGAGAGGGGTGGGGGCGGAGCCGAGGTTCGTGTTGCAATCATTGCGCTCAACTTGCTTCTACAGAGCGAATCACGTACTCGCCACTTGACTGAAATTACCAAACGGTTCACTAAATTTGTCTCTCCGAGCAAACTACAAACTGTACGCTAAACCAATAACGACCACTGCCTGTTATCTTTGACGCCAAGAGCTGTCGATAAGTCTTTTCGTCTGGAAGGAGTTGTCTGAGCATTAAAAATTGAACACGATGTTCGGCTGTGGTCACTCGGCAACATCACCTCTCTTCGGCCTATTTGAACATAGGCCAATCCACCAGCGGCCCATCTGACTATCGGCCCATTCGGACATCGGTTCATCCTCCATCGGCCCATCCACCATCGGCCTGTAAGACATTCGGACCACCCGACCATCGGTCCATCCGACCATGGGCCAATCCGACCATGGACCAATCCGACCATGGGCCAATCCGACCATGGGCCAATCTACCAGTGCCCCGTCCGACCATCGACCCATCCGACTATCGGCCCATCCAACTATAAGACCATCCGACCATCGGCCCATCGGACCAACGGCCCATCCAACCATCGGCCGTAAGACCATTGGCCCATCCGACCATTGGCCCATCCAACAATCGACACTTAATACCAATGTCACCACAGACCATCAGTCGAGATTACCATTGGTTAAAAAGATCATCGGTGAGTCAGGCTATCAGTCCATCAGACCATTCGCCAACTGACAGCAATGAAAGGAGGAGATGGATTAGTCTGTAGATCTTGTTTGAGTTTTCACGTCAAGCGTAATGCTTTAGTCATGCTTCGATTGCCTGGTTGCAGGTTCTTTAAGAGTTACAAACACACAATGAAATTTAGATTCTGAAAACATTAGGTCTAGACCAAAGGTAAACGATCCACCTTTAAATCAATATTTTTCAAAGAAAATGCGTTGTTTTTTTGTTTTTTTGTTTTTTTTTACGAACTATACCCGGGGTTTTAGTTGTTTAAATTGTTATGTTATAAGGGCACGGTTAAATTGAGGGGGGGGGAATCCGATTTAAGCCCCTTATTGGAGTTATAAATAATTTAATTCAACAAATTGGAAATACAAATGATTAAAATGCAGGATTAAAATACAATTAGCAAATAAGCATGGTACATGAAATACGGAAGACTTGTCGCCACCATTCGCAATTAATGTAAGAGAGCTTCCAACATGCGTGTGCAACCGTATTTATACTAGAATCTTATGCCAAGAACAACCAAGATAAAATTATCAATTTATATGAGACTGTAGGTAAAACTGCGCATTTTATTAAAAGTCTGGACAGCTTCGCCTTTACGCAACAAAATACGCACATAATCTCTACTCCAAATATTGGATACATGTTACTAAAAATAACTAATCGCACCCATCAAATTCAACGAAACAAAACGTACAATTTGTATGTAATAAATGTAATGACCATAATGTCTACTGCCTTATTACAAACAACGGGGGCTCCACTTTCTCTGATGGAAAATATTTATACTAATTTGAGGAAAAATAAATTAAAGGTGTTTAGAATGTGCATAAGATCAACCATTACCACCAAGTGGCAAGTGTATTGAAGGAATTGAACGATCACAGAGAAACGTTTAAGAAACATCTAAAGACATAATTTGTCTTTATACAGATTCTTGACCAAAATATCAGAGCGAGCTCAGCTTCAAACACCAGCATAAAACAGGAGGAACATGATGTATCGATTGTCGCTATGCAACAGGTTTTACAACTCTTGCAATGGCAAATATTTGCTAAAAAATTATGCGTTTTGGCCCTATAATTTTATTAACTTATCAATTGATAAGGGTGTTAAGAAACATTTATTCCTAGAATTTGAGATGAAAGCAGCCACTGCTGAAATGCATGAAACGATAATTCATAAATATTATTTTGTCTGCTAGTCTTTTAACGGACAAGACGTCCTGTCTGGGTCGACATGGAACAGAGTTTTAAGTCACATTTCTGCTGTAGTTCTGATATCCGGTTTTGGGGATATAGTGATCCTTTATCTAAACATGCGAATGAATATTTTAGTTCTGAAGTAAAGGGGGATAATTACAACACTTTATGAGTTCTTTTCGTTGTGATTAATCACCGCTGTTCTAATTGTTCAATATCCACTCAAATAATGAGACGGGGAAAGCTTTTTCTTTTTTCATTTCATTTTTTTTTAAAAAACAACTTTATCATGTGATCTGTCTGTTGTGTTTAGTAAATGCTTCTCCATCGCATCTCGCCTTCCGATTCGTCCAACAAGATAGAAGAGAAATGCAAAAAAACACTGTAGAAGTAGCTCGGGTTTAAAATAAAGATTAGAAAGGATATAGCTCAGTTGATGTGGTGTAGGTTTATGGCTCAACCGTCGGTGCGGTGTTTGCGAAGCTGCTGTTGTCGGTGTGTTATCGATTCCTTTCCAAGCTGTAGTCGTAAACTTTATTTTGACGCTGGTTGATATCAGTTGCGCAGATGGATTTTATTTACTTTCTTTCTTTTTAAAAAAAAAATAGTGTATTTATTTTTAACAGTTCTGCTTCTTGCTGACCTATATCAACATCTTTGATCTGTTATTGATATATTTCTGTCAACTACAGCGTTCAAATACTTTTAAAATATTTATTTTGTGGAATATTCTCTTCTACTAAAATTCCGAGTACCTTTTAAAATCCTTTATATTAAATCGTGGCGTCTGCTTGCTACATTGAGCAGGCCTTGATGCCTTGAATGCCGAAAAAAACTTTGGATCTATTTCTAACCCACTTCCTCGTTTTCTAGCGAGCTGAAATTTTGCAGGCAGACTTGTGCCGATGATAAAAATGATGTATTAAAATTTAGGATCGATAGAATGTGCTGTAATTTAGTCAATGAATTTTTAGATTATCAATTTTTCTCTAGAATTATATTGATCAACCTTTTTAATACTCTCCTGTCGTGTGATGCGGTGCGCATTATATTGACGATACTTTTTTTTAAAAATATATTCCCGGTCAGCAGATGTTTATACTAGTCTGTCGCGCGATGCGCACTATGTTAAATATGGTTTTATGACCTTTTTCCCGTGATCAAATCGAGCTGAAATTTAGCAGGCAGATTATAGAATTATTTTTTACTATAAAACCTTCATTTATTTGCGACATAACTAAAAATGTGGATTTTTTATTGTCGTGCAATGCGTATAATAATGAACATTCTCTTCGTTATGTCTCGTGTATCAAGGATTTACAGTCAAAAACTTGCTTTTTTAAAACATTTTTTTTTGGGGGGGGGGGGGGGGGGG
>MUZC01000191.1:99417-127789 GCA_002072015.1 Radix auricularia | reverse complement strand
GGTATAAATCTAGACCGAGGATAGTAAGTTGATTTGGATTCAAAGGCATATCCAATGTTTAATTCAAACCGCTAAAAGCCTTTGGTTTTGGGAGTCAAGACGCTTCAGAACATAACATGATAAAAAGTAGTTAAAAGTTTAACTTTAACGTTCTGCACTGAAACTTATTTTGTTATATCAATAACCATGTGAAGCTTTTCTGCTGCGTCATGGGTAACTTGCGGCGTCACTACAGTTGGTATCACCCAGTGCGGTAGCTCATGGTGTCACCCCCCTCACTACTCACACCTGTAGACCTCCCTCCGAGTCTGCCGGTACAAAATAAAATGAACATACACACTTATATGTTTCGATGTCACCCCTTGTGATGGTCTCACCCGGTGCGGTCCGCACCGCACGACCCCCCCCCCTTATTGATGCCTCTGTGGGTAATAAAAACTAAAAAAAAAAAAATTTAAACAATGTGTTACTCTTTTCATCTTAATGTTACCCGGAATTTAATAGATTCTATGACACGAAACACACACCCCGACAAACATGCCCTAATGTATGACCTCTCTCCAGCGTCACATGACCCAGAGTCTTGTTAATGCAACCCACAAACAATGCCTCCTCCCCTCCCTCAGGTTTTCACTCCCACTCTCCCCATCCACGATGAAATGCGCCAAGACTCACTCTCTTCTGTGTGTATAAAAAGGACCCACTCAATAAAAGCAATGAAATTCTCATTACACGTCATCAATCATGGCGGAGGTCTCTGCCGTGAGTTGTCGGGATTTGAATTAAGCGCCTGAAAAACAATAACAAAGCTGGAATTAAATGGCTGCCCAGTTTGATTCCGCCAGCGCTCCTTTCCCTTTTGCTCCATCAACAAGAGGCGGGGTAGGAGGGCTGAGAGTTAAAAGACAACGGCCTGGCCAACATTACCGGTATCAGAGGCGCTCTAAAGAGGCTGGGGCCCTCATGGAGGAGGAGGTGGGAGTAAAAAAAATATGGCAAATTGCTTTTCGAATATTAACAGATTGAGAGAAACTCTGCATGGTGGTATCGATACATATGAGATGGTCGATATATTGAGATAACCGATACATTGAGAGGGCCGATACATTGAGAGAACCAATACGTTGTGAGGACCGATACATTCAGAGGACCGATACATTTAGAGGACCGATACATTTAGAGGATCGATACATTGAGAGGGCCGATACGTGGCGGCTCTCTGTGACAAGTGGTGATTAAAGTACCGTGATAAATCTAAAACAGCTCCGACAAAAGAGCGTTCTCAAATCAACGTTACAACATATGCACTGCGCACATCGGCTGAAAAAGACACCCGGCTGATCGAGTGCATATTTAACAATTTTATATTTTTAGTTTACATGTGTCTGGATTGAAGAAAGAAACATGAATTGTAGTTACTTGAATTTGTTCGAAATACTTTGCGAATTCTTTGAATAAAAAGTATGCCTCAGCCCGTGCTAGCTCATTAAAAGAGAATTTGGGGCATACAAACCTCAAACAACTTAATGACACTATGTAATATAAATATCTTAATTTTACATCACACATATGCATTTACCCCCCCCCCNCCACCCCCCCTGTGATCATTGACTCCCTCAAAGAGTCACGTACTCTCGAACAAAAACGCATTGAGTGGGACAGCTAGCGTCCAGTCCCTGATACTTTAAGCTGCCAACTTGCTGGATACGTACTGTGAAATTAAGCGTCCGCTGGTCAGCACTGAGAGGGGTGGCGGGTTGGAGCGGGAGGTCTGGGAAGGGAGAAAAGCTTTCGGACTTTGTCGGGGATCGTCTTGGAGCACGTTATGGAGAAATAATGACCCCGTAGTCGGAAACTTAGGCGTGTGAAATGGAAGTGTTTGAATTAAACCCTTAAAATGGTAATGGGGTACGGATAAACGGTGACTAGGATACGGATAAACGTTGACTGGGGTACGGATAAACGGTTGACTGGAGTACGGATAAACGGTAACAGGGGTACGGATAAACGGTGATTGGGGTACGGATAAGTGGTGATTGGGGTACGGATAAACGGTTGCTGGAGTACGGATAACGTTTTGCTCGGTACGAATAAAAATGGTTGCTGTGGTACGGATAAACGATGATTGGGGAACGGATGAACGGTGACTGGTGTACGGATGAACGGAATGGGGTACGAATAAATGGTGACTGGGGTACGGGTAAGCAACAACAACTACAAAGGCGTATCGGTTTGAGAAGAGTTTGGACAATGTTGTCCTGATAGGCCTGATAGTCGGATGAGTACCGCACAATTAAGACTGGCCAGTTAGTCATCAGGGGTGGGGGGGGCGCAGGCAGTTGTCTGGGTGGCAGAAGAAACAGGGCTAAAGTCACGTGTAGGGGAGGCAACGAAGGCCTTAGAAGGTATTAGGTCTTCCATGTCGTTTTAGTTGCTAGACGAGAGAAATGTTGGGGGGTGGGGGTTGGATCAGTGCTGGGTTCTGTTTAATCCACGCTTTTTTGATGAACCACAGCGTTGAGCTTCTCTTCACTTTATAGATTAGACCGACTTTCTCATAGTAATTCTACATCTAGCAAGTAGTATGTGTTTGTCTACTAGGGGCTTGTAATAGTTGTAACTATAAAAAATATTTGCAGAAATAAAGCACAAAAGGCTGACTTGGTGCAAAAGATGAAAGTTTCGCATTCAGACCATGCTGGCGTTTCGGGCAAGGGAAGCAGCGTTCATAAGTTGTTGTTGTTTTTACCCCAATTGATGTCCAGTACCCATTAGGAGTTGGGTGAACTCAGGGACGCCCGAAGCCATAAGAACATGACCCTGCCTTCCCCGAGCTTCCAAACCGTGACTCTTGCTACGACATCCAGCGCGCTGTCGCTCGACCACTTTGCCCCTTAACTTGCTGTACTTAATTATGTATGCATGTGTGTATTTATATGTGTTGACAGACGTGAATGTTCGAAATGTTAGTAAGGGTTATTGTGTCAATTGAGAGAAATTGGTTGCCTGCCGTGCAATGTTCCCTCTAAGCCTAAGGTTCATTGGTCCGTGTACAAAGTTTTAAAAAAATAGTCTGCAATATTTTACAAAATTTGCCGCTCGGTGATTCTAAACTCCTACATGGCGTCAGTCAAATATCTGCGAAGACGCGCTGCTTAAATGGAACGCTGCTACCATGCCGACCATGGTTCTAACACTTCGTTTACATATCACCTGCAAACCAAACATCTCTTACAGTATCAGAAACTTCAGCTAAGACAAACTAAAATTATGTGAACGATTGTCCAGCTCGGTTGGTTATAAAAAATAATGTTAATAAGACCCGCTCATCACTGGAACCAAATAACGCCAATACACGTGGATTGCTTAGTTGGATTAAAGATGACATTTAACGGGGACCTTCCAGTGTTATTTTGGTTTTCGGCGAGTACATTTAATAAATGTTACTTATGACACCATAAATTTCAAATTTTCCGTTAATCAAAATTAACTATTGATTAATCGTTAATTTTCAAATGTTAACATCCCTAATTTATATATATCTTTATATATAATTCACGTAAATGACCATGTGCTAATGAGCATGACGAATGACTCCAGCTGGGGTCGAAAGATCACAGTGGGCAAGCGAAGTGGGGTGAA
Organism: Radix auricularia; assembly: GCA_002072015.1. Classification (NCBI taxonomy): domain Eukaryota; kingdom Metazoa; phylum Mollusca; class Gastropoda; family Lymnaeidae; genus Radix; species Radix auricularia. The sequence continues at coordinate 124,147 of MUZC01000191.1, read as the reverse complement.
AAGAAAAAAAAAACAAAGGTGGGAGGGGGCGTTGTCGCAACAATGCTTTTTGTGTTTACTTGCGTTGTTCCTTCACAGAATGATTCGTAGTGTACTGGTTATCATGCCGCCTTGCACGCGGAAAGTTCTGGATTCAATTCCCAAGAGGAATATTTTTAAAACAAAATTAAATGTTTCTTTTGCCTGTTCTTTCCCCCATTTTTAAAATTTTTTTATTATTATTATTTTTTATTTTTTTTTGCGAAAATGACTAACCCTAGAGTCGGAAAATCGCAGTTTATATTTTCAAAGGATGATAGTAAAGGTTGGGGGGCAGGCAACAACAACCAATGTGCACATGTCTCCACGTTTACTCGCGTTTTTTTAAAATACTTCGTGCTGCTGTTTGCATCCGTTCTCTCACCCCCCCCCCTTCTTTTCTCCAGAAATTAGGACAAGCATGAGACGCAAACAAAAAAGCATGACGAATGACCCCTGCTAGGGTTAGCCAAGCGCAATTTAACGTTGACCAGCTGGGGTGGGGGAAGGTTGCTAACCGCTGTGCGCGTGTGTCGAGACAAAAATGCATTTCTTCGTGCTGTTGTTTGTTTCCATTCTTTCACCCCGCCCCCTTTCTTTTCTTTTCTCTTTTAGCAAGTTTGGCGTATGCAACGCCACTGGTCGTATTTAGTCTTCTATATATTTATTTCGCCAGGAATTACAACAAGCACCAGATTGAAGAAAGCATGACGAATGACCCTCGCTAGGGTCGACCAATCAAACTTTATGGTTGGTATCAGCAGTGCGCATATCTCGAGACCAACAATAATTTTTGCGTTCACTCGCGTTGTTCTCATTTCTTTGTGATTCTGTTAGGGTCCGTTCTCCCCCCCCCCCTTTTTTGCACTAAATATGAGCATGTCTGCGGCGTAAGATACGTATTTAGTATGTCTAAAATTATATTTAATCATTTTTATTCAACAATGTCCTTACTAAACACAAGTTAAATAACATTCTTCTTCATTTACTAAATTCTGTAACTTCTGTAAATTCTGTAACACGAGGCCATTTAAACCAAACCTTTGCATCAGCCATTTCAACTAAACATTCGTACATCTCAAACTAACACATCAATTTCCAAAGGGCTGCCTCCTACTCCTACCCTTGCTTTGTTTCCTTAGCCTGCCGCTGATAAAATTACCTGCATGCTTGCTAACGTCATGGATGAACTAAGAACTCACAACCTCCAATGAACCCTTTCAAGCCCATCAACCCGAAGACCTAACCTTCCAGATGCCCCGACCCTGTAACATTCTGTAACCATTGCCTTTCCCACCCCTAACGATGGACGTCTGAGCTGACCAGCAGACCACTGGGTGGGGGTGGGGGTGGGGGCGGGGTAATTCATTAGACCGCCGTTCTCGCAATGTAACCCGATTACCAGTCACGAGCCTGGGGCTTGTCAATGGTGGAATCAAGGGAGGCCCTTCCCTGGTATGGCGAAATCCAGACCCGCGTGTGCTGACCATTGTCCATCAGCCGGTTAGACACTTAGTGATCGGTTACAGATTTGGTAGTGAAAGCTTTTTAAGACATTAGGCATTTTTCTGTTTGTCTTGTTGTTTGAAAAAGAACGTTCAAGTGTTCGTTTAGGGCACTTTATTTCAATTGAATTTAAAATTTAAAAAAATAAAAAATAAAAAAAAGAACTCAACCATGTTTTGGACTTTTGTAGTAACCAAACTTAGTCATAGCTACAACGACATGGACCACTGCATCAGGATATTTACTATAACCTACATGAATTACATTACCACACTTGCCATAATATCCACTAAAACCGACGTGGATCACAACATCACAACGACGTGGCACGGATGTTCCGTCTCAATACTAAAGATAAAGAACTGAGCAGCGCCCAAAATGCCTTCGTAGACAAAAAAAAAAAAAAAAGTTTTCAAAGTGAATTATTTGTGAAAGAATTGACGTTGATATAACGAGTCTACTTAACGATCTGCAATATGCTTGGACGCTGTCCATGTCTTAAAACATAACATTTTTCATTTTTTAAATGAAATACATCATCCACCTTTACATTAAATTATCCATCCATCCATTTGCCCCTACATCTTTATTTAGTTCCTTGTATCCATCCACCCATCTGCTCACTACATCTTCATTCCATTCCCTGTATCCATTTATTCCTTACTTGCGTCGCTGAGGTGACTTCCTTGGGTTTTTTTGTTTTTTGGCGGTAAAATTATTGGCAACTGACTTGCCATGTCACAGATACTTGACTTGTCTCGCTACACCTATATCCAGGCCAACGGCTTTTTGCCCCCTCCCTGTTACTAACGAATGTTTTTCTACTTAACCTGTTTAGACTTGACTGACGCAGTCTTCCTGTCTCTCATTGTTCATTCGTTTATGAAACGTATCATACCCTTGTCTGCTCACTTCACACTCCTTATATTATAAGCAATTTATCCATCCATTGTCTGCTCACTTCAATTTCTTCATTGAGTTCAATTATTGTCTTTCTGTCACCACCCCTTGTGATTTGTAAAGCTCATCGATTTTGTTACATTACTCGCCAGTTCCTCAGCGAGTCCATTGCTTTAAATGAAATTACTTCTCTTTGGCCACCATAACGAGGGACGAGGCGACACAAACCTCGCAGTGGTTTAAAAAAAAAAGACAATTAATAAAGTAAGGATTTTCAACACATCGCTCTGACAAGCGTTACATAGCGCTACTGTTCCCGTGGTGCCGTCTGTACTACACTGTCACTACAGTATTCGTATGCTTAGGATCCAAAGTATCGTTCGTTAACTAAGCCCAAAATACTGTACTCCACACTTCTTTGTTAACCTAAGCCCAAAATACTGTACTCCACACTTGTTTTTTAACCTAAGCCCAAAATACTGTACTCCACACTTGTTTGTTAACCTAAGCCCAAAATACTGTACTCCACACTTGTTTGTTAACCGATTTGTTCCTTCATGGATTTTTTTTTTTTTTCTTTACCGGTCTTGGCTCAAATGTAATTGTCACCTTGACTTCACATGCAACCACATTCAAACAACAGCCCCACACCTTTACAATTACAAAGACAACCACTCTCTCCCAGTGAAAAAACTCCACAAAAACACTTTGACAACCACACCAACACCCTACCATCAAAACCCCGATTCCACGCAATCACCGCGAAAAACACAGCCGCGCCCTCGAAATAAACCACAGCACCACAGAAACACTTTGACAACAACAACCGTGCCCTTCCATCACAACCACCACCCAACACACCAACACGTCCCTTGTTGCCATTAAACGATCTAAGTAACAGTCCAGTAAAGACTCCAACTCCACCCCCCCCCCCCACACACACACGCGCGCGTCTTTAGCTCTGCGTCATTTCCCCTTCGTTCTTCAAGCTTTCATCCAAAGGGTGTTAATTAAAAGAAAATGTCAACGTGAAATTATTTATTGCCGGCCTTGTGTTCTCAAGTGAGCAAATTTTACTGCAGTCGATACAAGCAAGGAGTCCAGAGAGTTGCTCAAGTTCTGCTGTCAAGTTGTTGTGACAGTCTGCCTGGGGGATTTTCAGGGGTTCTCATCTTGCTGTCGTGACAGGGAGCATTGTACGATAAGTAATGGGAAATAGACGGGAAAACAGAAAAATGGGTTTTACCTGCATATTAGCTCTAATCCTACCCTGACCCTGACCAAAACTCTAACCCTAACCTACATGTGAACTCTAACCCTACCCCTCCGCTCATTTGCAACAATCCTCGGTTCTGGATAGGATTTTAGGACACTTAGACCCTGAAAGACAGACAAAGTCTGTTCTCTCGTTTAAGGCATTGTTCGAATATCTTGTGACAGTTGAAAAAAAAAAAAGCAAAACATTTTTTATATGATAAAAATGAAATGTTCAATCTAAAGAAAATATTATATGGACAAAATATTAATTAATTTTTTTTAATTCTTCAAAAAGTGTTTTCGTAAACGAATTTAAAAGCTCTAAATTTAACATTCTAAATTTTTTTTTTAAATTTCCGTTATAAAAACAAAGTTTATTCTGAAAATATCAAGAAAAACATACAAGTAATGAGACTGATTTTATTTAGTTTACTTGAACTTGACACTTTCATAGCTTCAAACATCTCCTTTTTACCACCGCACTTATAGAAACGTTAATACAAAACTGATTTCCAGAGAATGGCATTTTCACATTTTTATTATTCATCTCCTGAGTGATTGCCACCAACTATCGCCGGTCATAGTCTAATGACGACTGTTATCAGAGACAACACGAGAAAGCCATAAACATGGAATGGAAATTACTGAAGCACCCAGAAGGCCCTGACCTTGGCGTGACATTGTTTGAAATAACCACGGCCCGGGGGTGAGACCTTGATGACTCGCGTGTCAGCTGAGTGGACTCTCGTGTGTGTCACGGGTGAAAAATCAAAGCGGGTGAAAACAGCTCGGAGGCGAACGGTGAGCTTTGTACAGGAAGCTGCGTGCGGGTTCGATAAATGAGCGCGCTGCTGGTGCGCACCGTGCTGGTGCTGGAAGTGATGGGACGAAGAACTAATGCGCAGGGGAATAGAACGGGGAAAAAGTGTTACGTTTGCGCACCGTTGTAGTAAGCGGATTGCAAGACACAGGTTCAGGCTACGTGTCACAGCGTTAAAATAGATGGGATGAAATTTTATTCACCACGGGTGGAGTGGACAAATCTTGGCGACGTTGCGTGCGCTCGCTACATAACAGAAATTCTTGATAAAAATGTGTTCAAATAACGAACTTTATTTTAGTTTCAAATACATTTTTTCACCCCTCCTACGCCGTCCATGCACTGCAAGAGTGACAATTTTTAAAAACTCCGTTTAATTAACTCGTAGCTTCAGCTAGTCTCTCTGTCGCAAAAGAACTATGAATCAATTTTTAAACCATGTCCCGGTAGCCTATGGAGCTCAAATTTTACAGGAAGACTAGTGGCGACGATAAATACTATTTATTGAAATTTCACAACGATCGAATGCACTGTAATTAAATTGATGAATTTTTAGGTTATCTCTATGGATCTATTTGTCACATATATATTTTTGTACCATTCTGTCACACTGTTCGTATTATATTCAACATACTTTTAGTTATTTCTCATATATAAAGAACTTATAGTCAAAATTTGTGTTGTTATTTACATCCTTTTTTTTTCTTTTCGACACCATATTGAGATTATCTCAAACAAAGTGACACAATATCAATCGCGGTATTTTAAGTCTCTCATTTAGTGTTGTTCTTTGGGATGTTTAGTTTGAGGAATAAATTTCGCACCTCCACAGTTCGCCACTGGTCATTTGTTATAAATCAAACTTAAGACCAGGAATCCGAAGAGCATTTCAAAATAGATCTTCGAGATTGGCGTAGGATCCACGCGGCCTGATAAGTTTAAATGATCCAATGGCTTTATAAGTACACAACTTAAATGCTTTATTGGTGAGGTTTTTTTTTTTTCTGGTGCTATGGAGTGTTATAAGATCAATGTAATTGTTTTCTGTCACTGTTACAAATTGTGGCTATGTCACTGTACTAGATATTCGATGTAATCCAATAAATCTATGATTATAGCATTGCTGAGTTTTTTTGTTTGTTTTTTTTCGTGATCAAAGTATGTTCTGTTTTATGATTATATGATTAGGGGAATCGCTAATGATTAAAGTAGTTGCCGGACTGTTGAAAACCACATCATTTTCTTCACCCCTGTGTACTTTCAGTCAACTTTCGAAACATTTTACTTAAAGCTTTTCATTTGAAAACTGTTAAAGGATGACCATCTTGTACCTGGAGTCTGGATACGACCTAGCACAGTTATTGCGAACCTATGGCACGCGTGCTACAGTCGGCACGCAAAGCCCTTCAGACGGCACGCGACAAAACATTTATTTCTAAATCAAACCAGCTAAGACCAAAAAAAACCCAACATTTTCGGGGTTTCATTGGGGTATTGACTCTTTAATATAAATAAATTGGTTTTGGTTAGAATTTTGGGCACGCGACCCCCAAAAGGTTCGCCACCACGGCGGTCCTAGAGGTTTCTGTTCTTGTGTGACCCGTGTGACATTGCCGGTTGTTTCATTAGGACCAAATGTACGTGTCTGACTGCAATCAATGAACAGAGTTGCTATCGCGGGGGATTGGGGTTAATGGTAATAAGCTGTTGCTATGGCAGTAGGGAATAACAGTCATAAGCTGTTGCTATGGCGGGGGAGGGGTATTCACGTTAATAAGCTGTTGCTATGGCGGGGGAGGGGTATTCACGGTAATAAGCTGTTGCTATTGCAGAATAGGCTTAAAGAAATAAGCTGTTGTTACGTCGTATTGCATGCAGCAAGGAGAAAGCTGTTGCTAATTTACTCCTAGCAGAAACTTGGTACTTAGTTATATTTGAAAACATCGCCTCTTTTAGTTGGCTATGTTCTGTACGCGGTTTGTGATCAATAATTTACAAATGGGATGAACACACAACCAGCAGGGAGGATGACGGTGGTGTATGTGCGGGGGGGGGGATGAGCAGCCAACCCTAGCCAAGCACAAAAGCACCTGACCTCCTTGTTTTTGCGGCGTGCAGTTGTTTGTTGTAAGTGGTGAGATTGTTGTTGGTAAGTATAGAGGAATTGTTAAATATTTATTTTCTTTTGATAGATGTGTCGAAAAGCATTTTGGGACGTGCCCTAATCCTTAGATCTGTACATTTTGAAATAGTGGAGAAAAAATAAATTAAACAAAAATGTCCTTTTAAATTTATCACCTTCTCAGACCTTCTGGGATGTAACGAATGTTTTGGTTTTTTTTATTTGTTTGAACGCATATTTTTTTAGAGCTGTGCAATTTAAAAGTTATTTCTAATAAAGTTTTCAGTGTACTTTCAAAGTCCAGGATAAATAGAAGATTGTCAGTGAACATTTAGAGTCACGAAGGAGAAGGTTTTCAGTGCGGATTTAGATTCACCGATAGGAATATTTTCAGTAACCGATTGCAAGGTGTTTGGTGCACTTCAGCGTAGGGCGCTGTCAGAATACATCAGCAGGGAGCCAACAGCTACCAGCATTAAGCGAACCATCAGAAATCAAAAAGCAGGTCACTTTAGTCACCACCAACAACACAAGTGACATCTCCTACAGGTCCTAACAACATTAACCCCCCCTCCGGCCCAAATCTTTCCCTACCCGCCTGTTACTGTAACTGTGAGAGAGACAGCGCATGCGGCTCTAATCGAAACCGGGGAATCCATTTATCCCCTAACCCCCCCCCCCCCGCAACTGCTTGTAGCACTTAATGTACCATCCTCCCCAGGTTCCTGTTGGCTTGTGTCAAAACGTCAACTGCGACCGGCTTAAAAACAGAGCAGGCGTTCGACTAGAAGTCGGCTGGACGAGCGGCTCGGGACTGGAAGCAATTATATTATCTTCACGCCTCGCCATGGGATAATCTAATGGGCTCTTGTCTTACTATAAATAGCGCTTTCCATGGCCGAGGACTAAGCGAATGTTCATATAAAAAAATTATTAAAAAGCTGAAGCCGTTCTCTCAGAATCTGAGCCAGTTCGATAAATGATGAATATTTGGGGGTTTCATACAGAAAAACAAATGTTTAAGTATATGTGCTCTACGGCGAAATATATAGTTGTTGTTTTTTTTTTAAATAAGATTCCTCTCATCATTTATTATCATGCCAGTGTTTTGGAAAGTGTTTATCATTGTATCGCTTATTTTTTTATTAGGGCTACGGAATTTTGTCATTAATCATTAACATGTTAATTGATTTAACTTAATTTGATCAATTAAAGTTCGATTAAAATGTAAGAAATTGTTTCTAGGAAACGTTTGTCCAATTTATTTATAATTTATATATTTTAAAATCATTTATATTAACTTGTGGTGTCTGAGCCCTTGCCGAAAAAAACTTTGGATTGAGTTGCAACCCACTTCCTTGTAAGCTAGCGAGCTGAAATTTAGCAGGCAGACTCATGTTGGTAATAAAAATGATGTATCAAAATTTCAGATCGATCGAATTTACTGTAACTGAATTATTTAATTATTTAATTATTTTATTTATCTCTGAATCATGCTTATTTTTTGAGATAGAGTGTCGTGGTGCGCAGTGGCGTCGCTAGGGGGGTGCGGAGGGGGTGGGCCGCTCCGGGTGACACCATCAGGGGGGTGACACCAGACTGTAAAATTCTATATATTCCCGTTATTTGGCACTGGAAAACACGGAAGAGTTCTATGGATTAAATCATGAGGGGGTGACACCATGAGCTACCGCCCCGGGTGACACCANGTCCGTCCGTCCGTCTGTCATCACCCTAGATCTCAGCATCCATAAGTCCTAGACCCATGAAGTATATATGTTTTTTGTATGTCCTGACCTGCCATTTGTGCATCAACACTCAGTTACTCGATCCGTTAAAAAAACCCGTTAAAACTACCAAAAAACATTGCGAATCGAGAGATAACACTGGCGCAGGCAACGGCCGCCATTGCCGGAAGTCTTAGTATTATCAAAAGTATTAGTTTTTTTTTTGTTGACGTCATTAGAATATGTGTAAAAGTTTAGAGAGTTTTACGTCATCATTTGTGGTGACATCTATCAAGATGTTAGCGGCCCAGGGGCAGAAATTGAAAACTTTTTCGAAACAAGCTTCAACATTCAACTACTTTCAACAAGATTGGCAACCACGATCTATCAAACAACAATTGATGGAGTATTTGGGCGATTAGCTGATTACAATTTAGAATGTTTCATTTATGAGTCCTATTTCAGTGACCACAAACCACTTGTAGTTAGATTAAAGAGAAAATAAAAAAAATTAAAATGTAAAGAAATGACTTTTAAATATAAAAAATTTCAGGTATATTCATTACACAAGAAAATTCATAAAAATATGTCTAAAATCTAAACACAATTACTGATAACTACATAATGCTGATATCTAACATAAGTACTGATACAAAATACGAAAATGCGCTAACACATCCTGAGTTCCAAAAGGGACCAGGCTTAACATGATTTTTTAAAAATATATTCACGATCAGTGCGCATTATGGTAAACACGTTATACTAGACATTACTAAAATTTTGTATTTTTGGTTTGCCTTGCGCTGCGTATTATAATGAACATCCTTATTGTTAGGTCTCGTATAAAATCTATAAAGGATTTATGATTTATAGTAAAAAAAACTTGCTTATTTACGGTTTTTTTTTTAAATTTTAACTAATATCTACTTTTTTTTTCTCTCGTAAACAAAAAGGTTTTTCTTTTTGATTTCTTGCATAGCAGAAGGAATGTGCTGAAGTTTGGAGCCATGACATTACCGCGACTGGACCGATTTCGTGAAATAACGAATCATGACTTAACGGGACTTTCAATGCATAATAAAAATTAAAGTTAATATAAATTAATCGATAATTTTTTCCTTATTTATCGGACAAAAAATTATTATCAATAACAGCCTTTCTTTTCATTATTGAATCCATTTGTCTTTAAAGGAATTAGTCTTTAAATTAATTAATTTTATACTGTATACTTTGATTTAAACCCAACCCATCTCCCCAACCCATCTCCCAAAAATGATTTATTGGTACGTTATTTATGACGCTGCCATTAATCTTTTTGATAGGTTATTGAAGCAAAGTGATAGTATATTTTTTTTTTATAAAAAGGATAACTCGCTTGTGACATTGATATTTTATGAACAGTGAAAAGTTATGGAAATTTCTAAAAATAGAGACAAAACGATTCAGGGGAAGCGCAGATTTGATATTAATAAACGAGAGTAAAAAGTCTAAGCTGCGTATAGGAGAACTGGCCGTGAGTCGTCACAGGGCTCCTCATGCCCGTGACAGGGGGGTCTGTGTTTTAAAACATTAATGATTAGATTGTGTGATTGACTTGTGTGACTGTGGGTTGTATGATCACAGAATTCGACTCACTGCGGCTCGGCTGTGCCACAAGAAAATAAAAGAGGCAGCAACACTGATTGACGATAAAACTGCTGGGATTTTGTTGATCAAGGGACAATAACAACAATATATATATAGATATATATATAGCTTAGTTAATGTTTATGAAAAACAAAACAGAACACTTTCATAAATATTATATAAGTAATTTTTGACATAAAATTAGTCTCTTGTTCTTGCTTATGGAAGAGTCAAAACAATTGTGGTATGGCATGGTGATGTCAATTGAAGTGTTAGATGGCATGGGACGCTGTCACTGAAAGTGTTGGGTGAATAATCCCTCGTTGTTCAGACTGAAAGACCAGCGGTTTCAGGGGCGTGTCCGGGTCATCGCTCTACATCAGCCCAACATCGGCGGTGGCTGATGGATAAGTGACTCCATGTCTGTGACGCTTGATAGGTCGTCGCGATCCTGACGCATTAGCCGAGTGACGCCGGCCCGTGTGCGGCCCTAATGAATTGATAGTACTGTGGTGATGAATGGACGCCACACTTAAAGACTCTTGGGTCAATTTTCGGTGAGTGATGGGCCCCTGTTGACCTTGAACTTGCTCACGTAGTTCATACATCTCCTGGTTGGGATGAGTCCTAGAGGATACTTGTGGGGACTCAGCCATTGGATTGAAAGTTTAAATTACTAGTGGAAACTAAAAAAAAACATGTCTTCAAGTTTTCCATGCTTATAAAAAAACTGCGATCATTTAATTCATGAATCTTATTATACTAAAGAGAATTATAATGCATGCATTTATATTTTAAAAAAAAAACTTATATTGAAGGCACTTATATAGAGGGCACTCATATTGATGGCACTTATATTAATGACACTTATTTTCAAGATACTTACATTTAAGACTCTATAGTAATAAGGGCAATAATATTGAAAATACTGATAATGAATATATATTAAATACTTTTATTTTGAGTAAGCCTATATTGAGGAAACGTGTACTGAAGACACTTATATTAAAGACACTTATATTAAAGACACTTATATTAAAGACATTTATATTAAAGGCCCTTTTATCATTTTGAAGACACTTATACTGACTACAATTATATTGAATAGCATTACAATGAAAAGACGTACATTGAACACTATTGAAGAGACCTTTACGAGATGGTTAATTTGGAATGAACTTTTTTAAAAGAGACTAATAATGAAGAGACTTATATTGTAGAGAATAATAGAGGAAAATTTTCCTTTTAAAATGTTGCCCCAGGCGGACTTCTCCACCCTACACTCGCTTCGCACCGTGATACACTTTCATTCACCGCGTTCACCAAGGTGCGCTCAATACGTACGCACCAAGTGCACACACAAGTGTTGAAGATGATCCCCTTTGATGCAAAAAACTACTTGCCTGCAAATGAGATGACAGCAGCATTGGAATGGAAGTTCCCAACATGGAACGGCCCAGCTCGTCTTTTACACTGGCAACGCTATTGTGTTGCTCCAGACAATCCTTAATATTGCTATGCTCAAAGAACCTATTGTTGAGAATGCTATATCTCTCTCGTTCTCTCTCACTTTTGCTCTCTTTCCCCCTCTCTCTCCCCCTCTCTTGCCCCTCTCTATATCTCTCTCTCTTTCTATATCTCTTCCTCCCTCTTTGTCTCTTCCCCCCCTCTCTCCTCTCTGTATATAGGCCAGCGGTCCAGCGGCAATAACGACTGGTTTCCGCCCAATGTCGACAGCATCAGATGGTCACAATCAGTCGACATTACAGTAACCTGGTCACAGTTAAATGTCCATCGTTTGAACAGAGGACTGTTAATATGTTATTGTGTTTGTGTACCTGGTCATCTTATGGCGTTTGAGCGAGTAAAATCAGCGCCATTGTGTTAGAGAAAACACATATGTGTCCATTTCTAAAACAACACACGTAGTTGTTTTCTTTTTTAAATAGTAATTATACGAAACTAAAAATGATTTAACTAAATTAAATTAAGTAAGCTGTTATAATTCAATTAATCGTTACCAGCCTTATTAATATATATTTAAATGTCTATTTATTTTAAGAATAACTCGGATGGTATTTTTAGCCCTCGAAGAGCCCACCTGCGCCCCTTCCCTCCTTGCCGCCGCTCCTTTCATTCCAAATTTTTAGTTACAGTAAACTGTCCTCAGCTCCCTCCCTGCCTTGCCAATATCTCTTTAGTCTTATAGAATGTTATGCTTCATACCTTCTAAATTATCCTCCTCTAGTTCATTCCTTTCACAGCAGTCCGTCATGCACTTATCCAGTTTGCCCTTTTCCATCTAACGTCACACCCCACTAGGGGGCGTCTTCATTCTGCACAATCCCACCCCGACAACCCCTCTCCCCAGCCTCCTCAAACACCTGGATTCCTTCCTCACGCGACCAACAAGGAGGTGCCGACAAGTTCAGATCAGCATTGGCCCCGGGATGGGAAAAAAATAAGTGGGGGGGGGGGGGTAAGAGAGGTGCCAAAAACTGGTCAGATCTGTAACTCTTTGTCTTGAGTTCGTCTTCAGTAAAACGAAGAAAGAAAACATACAAAACCAGGGAGTTGGGGGATTGGGTGGGGAGGGGGATAGAGTAGCAGAATCTATGGTAGGCGTTGGTCTCTGAGACACAGTGCTAAAAGGTTAAAGACCTTTTAAACTTTTTTTCGTCAACGAGCGATGTGCCTTTAGTCTTAAGTAGTAGTATTGGGTGGACCACCCAAGTTCGGCGGGATACTTCCACCTAAGAAAACATTGATAAACTTGAACAAATTCAAAACAGAGCTGCCAGATTTATTACTGGAGAAAGTTCAAAACTGACAAGAGGAACAACATCAGTTAAATCATTAAACATTAAAGAGGTTATTCGCAAAGATAATCTAACACAACATTCAGATAGGCATAGGGATAAAACACTTTTCTTATTCCGTATGCAAGAACAAACACAGAGAGATGCTCGTTCTTCACATCCGGAATGTGGCCGTGGAAGGGGTTGCCTGAGGAAACCAGGGAAACCAACACTCTATCAAAATTTAAATCTCGAATGAAAATGTAAGGTCAAAAATAAACCACGGACAAGCACAGTATGCAATAATCTTATTACACAAGGGCCTCTGTAACAGATAAGATACGGGAAGGGAAGAGAGGATAATCCACGGTCCAGTAAATAACTTACGTATCGCTCTGACCTCGCCTTATCGACTTTGTTTATTTGGCAACCTTTTCAACAACAACAAAAACTCCTGGCGTGTAATCTGATTTGTGCGGACATTTTGTTTTGCGATATAATCAAATCGTTTCAATGTAGCGAGTCATTACGAAGTGAAGCGTCACAAAAATCTTGCTAAGGGCAGTAGGATCCCATAGACGTACCTTAGGAATACAGCCTTTCAGCAGTCGCCGGTCATTGGTCAGTCGGTACAACAAACGGGTGGTTAGGTCATGAATATTCCTTAGTTATAGCAACAGTTTGCCCACCAATAACAGCTAGAGTTTACTATATGATGCTTTTTCTTGAGTCATATCCATATAACGATTTTGCGTTACTTTTCATTCGAAACATAATTTTCGCTGTTAATTAAATAAAATTTCAGCCACAAATTGTTTAATTATTATTTTTTAAATTCAATGTCAATCTTCCCGGTCCCGTACTTAAGGGGTGGGCAAATTAGTGTCCAAAATTTTTTCATTAAATATGACGTCGCCCGTTATGTATGTAGGGCTCCAAAGGAGACTAAGCCCCCCCGGGCCCCCAAACCCATACAAATCCCTAGCTACGCCACTGATACCAATCCATTTTATGTCAATTTTTTCAATGAGATTAATGTTTCAATTACTAATTTTAAAATATTTTCCAATTTCCAAAAGATTAATGTATTATAAAAAGCCTTTATTCAAAAATTATTGCTTCCCCGTGGCTTCTGCAGATACGAACCTTTTCGCCCGTACGTTCATCTTTCCCCCCTCTACCCAGACATCATCAAACGATTTCTAAGAGAACGGACTCACGAACACGCCGGCAACCCCACTTGTGTAATGGAGTAGGCAATGTTTAGTGAAAAGTTAATCCAATTTTCCCGTCACATGAAAGGGATGTTATTTTCTGTGCTGGAATTCATCCCTGTCCGAGCCGTGTGTCGAGTTCATTAATAAAACATGGCGTACAGTTCCACATGGGCGGTGATCGGGACACGAGTAAAGGAGAGTGCTCGTTTGTACATCGTCTGGCTTGACGGGGCCATTCCCATGTGTGTTGTCAGTGTGTGTGGGGGGGGGGGAGCCTTGTGTGATGGGTTCTCAAAGCTTTATTCCGAGCGACTTTTGTTTGTGACAGACTGCATTTTGCCGACAAGACCTCTTTATGTCGATGACGTGTTTGACAAGGGATTCTAAACTTATTTTCAGGAAGCCCATGTGTGAGGGTTTGGGTCAGGGCTACGGTTTTGGTTCGGTTGTGTGTGAGGGTTTGGGTGAGGGTTTGGGTAAGGGTTGGGGTTAGGGTTTGGGTTAGTGTTATGTTTGGAGTAAGGGTAAGTTAATAGTGTGCTCATCTCTATTCGTAGAGCTCAACTACTTTTGAACGTCCTAACCAATGATAACTACTTAAGTGGACGCAGTAAAACAAAGACTGAAATCAGTAGCGAAGGGATGGGTGCGTTTGTGGTAGGTGTGTGAAATGCTTAGTGGGGGAGTGGGGGGGGGGGCTTAAGCATTGCGTTTCTGAAACTGATGGACAGGAGACTTTTTCCTGACAATTTTTGGGAGTTCATATTTTTTTATTAATGGTAGGGGGTCGTAGGCCGGTGGTAACTAAGCCCAAATCAACAGGCACTAGCACCAGCTACACAACAGGTTACCAGGAAGTTGTTGTCAGCGGCTTTAACCCCCGGCCCAAAGCCAGGACAAAGGTATTGTGTAAGAACTACTAACAAAGTCATGGGAAAATTACCGTCAATATAATGTCAGGGTTTCTGCATTTAATTCAATGTCAGTGCTACCGCATGTGCTTAAATTCCAAGGTTAACGCATGTGCTATTATGTCAGGGTTACCGCGTGTGCTTTAATGTCAGGGTTACCGCGTGTGCTTTAATGTCAGGGTTACCGCGTGTGCTTTAATGTCAGGGTTACCGCATGTACTTAAATGCCCAGGTTATCGCTCACACTTTTGTGCCAGAGTCCACACACGCCTGGTTCCGTGGGGTCATCGCTCCACTCACTTGTCCCCATTGACCAAATAATCCGACAACCCAGAAACTTATCAAGCGACTTGTTTCCATTAACGTCTTGTAATAGTGTTTCTTCTTATATGTTATGATGATTGATTCTTGTAGTTATTTCTGCAAGATTCATGATTTTGATTCCAAAACAATTAATTTCTGATGGAGATTTCAGAATATTATAAATTCGACGATTTATTCCTTCAGAGGAATGTGAATATAACAAAAAGTAATCTTTTTTGCAGCACACGAAATAAAAAAAAGAATTATATTGATGACTAGAATTGTAACAAATAAATGTATACATACACACATATACATATATCTACATAAAATTTTCAAAAATGTCCTCTGTTGGGACATCTTCAAAGAAACCATGTTTCTAAAAAAAACATACATTTTCATCGCTTTTGTTGATTGACGAGTAGCCGCCTTTGACGGGATAAAAAATTTATTTTTTTTAATTAATTTTCTTTTTGGCTCAATAAAAAAAACTCCGCGGCGTGAATAGCTTTAAAAAATTAACAATTAACAGGAAAATTATAAATTCCATTATCTTTTTCTGGCATGCCAACAATAACATAGCTTAACACAAACAAGGGGCAGGCAATCAAATCAACCTAGGCCCAAACACACACAAAACAACAACAACCCATTTAGATATTGATAAAACGTAGCGGTTTGAGCTATACAATTAGCCCCCCTTCGTGTCTGTTTTTGTGTTTTACCACAATTAGCGCTGATGACGTCAGACAATAATTCTTTATGAATATTATTTTTTTTCATAATCGTTGAAGAGCAAAAATAAAATCCAGCGGGTCTCTTGCCTTGCGAAAACGTACCGAGCTGGGGGTGCGATTCACCAAAGTATTATATGCTTTTGCGCTTCCTGTAGTTTCCCCACCACTGGTTGACCTACCAGTCTTTTCTCTACAAAAGGTAGCCATAAAGTGTTGTTGTTTGTTTGTTTTTTTCCCTACCATTGGTTGCCCTACCTATAATTTCCCTACCAGTGGTCGCCCCACAAGTGGTTAGCCTACTAGAAATTTCCTCACAGAAGTTACCATAAAATGTTTGTCATTACAGTGTTTTCCTTACATGTTTAACTTACCTGTGATTTCCCTAACAGTGTTTTCCTCCAGCGTTTGCCCCATCAGTGGTTGCCTTACAATGTGTCACGTTACCAGTGGTTGCCCTATCTGTAATTGCCCCACCTTTGCTTTCCCCAACATTGGGTTTCCTCCAGTGGTTGCCCTAAAATGATTGCCATAAAAGGGGTTACGTTACCAGTGGCTGCCTCACGAGTGGCTGCACTATAGTGGCTTGACTTATCAACTGTTGTCATATAGTTGACTGCTCCAAGTGTATTTAAAGGCCGTCCTATCATTCCCAAACCAACCCCCTCCGTAGGACCGACTGCACTCACTGTCGGAGCAACAATGACGTATTGGACGGAGCAATGATATTTTGGATATTTTAGACAGTATTGCATGCACTGCAGAAAAGCTTAAACATGACGTAATTGAGCTGTAAATATCCCCTTCCCTCATTCTTCATGGTAAATGTTCCCTGTGTTTAAAATCCTATTCTATTACCCTGTTGGGCTATAGCCTATCTATCCAGCATACAGCAGCTCGTTTCTACCCTACGAAAAAAAAAACTATGAGTTGATCTAGAAAGAAACAAAAAAATTGTGTAAGGTTAAATAAAACGTCATTTCATTACAATCCTTAACTCTCTCTCTTTTTTTTTTACATTGCATTACCTCACAGTTCTTTGTCCCGCATCAATGGGCGTCTGATATTTGTTAGGTATGGGAATAACTTTGTCGGGTTGGAATAGGTGGGGTGGGGTGGTGAGAGAGAAGCGGAGGGCGAATACACCTAGTGCGAAACGATGGAACTACGTCACGACCCGACCAGCCCACGAGTCAACAGGGAGTATGTCAGTGAGTCAGTTAGTGAGTCAGTCAGTCATTAAGTCAGCAGGGAGTCAGTTAGTGAGTCAGTCAGCCAGTCATTAAGTCAGCAGGGAGTCAGTTAGTGAGTCAGTCAGCCAGTCATTAAGTCAGCAGGGAGTCAGTTAGTGAGTCAGTCAGTCAGTCATTAAGTCAGCAGGGAGTCAGCTAGTGAGTCAGTCAGTCAGTCATTAAGTCAGCAGGGAGTCAGTTAGTGAGTCAGTCAGTAAGCCATTCTGTGAGTCAGTAAGAGGATAAGTCAGTCAGTGAGTGTATCATTCAGGGAGCTATGGAGTCTTTGGGAATGAGTGGGCGTGTTTGTGGAGGTGAGTGTCTCTTTGTAGGCGTTGCGTTGTTATTTTAAAATAATTTTCATTGGATTTTCCACGCCTTTGGCTAAATTGTCTTTGGCACTCTAGACAAATGGATATAAAATAATCCAAAAGGTAGGAAATACTGAATTTGAATAAATTGAGAGATTAGCCCACGGTACCCTTGGCAACTGTCCCGATGTCAATTCGTTGTTACGCCTCTGGAGTGTCCATTAACGTTTGTCAAGGGGTGTGGTTTTATCGTATTATTCGGTTTTGGTATAAACTGTTTAGGCGCTTTGGTGTTAAATGGCCACACACATTAAACTAGCAATAATAAATGTCTAGAAATCACCCCCCCCAACACATACACACACATATCAACAATTTTCATCAGCTATAGATATTTGATGATATTAGCATTCAAGAAACTTCTGCCCCGTGTTTTTTCTTTTAAATAGCAATTAAGTTTACTCTGATGGTCCCCAGTTCAGCTACGCTACTCTTCAACTACCACAACTTTTATTTAAATATCCCATCCCCAACACCGTGGAATTAGAGATATTACGCAACAAACGCGCTCAGGTATTACGCACCAAATGCGCTCGTGCTATTTTTAGGAATAACTTTTAGTGCCGATTGGAAATCGCATCTGACTGATTTAATCTAGTGTAGTGTTTGTTTCAAATATGTACCGATCGTACGACCGCGTAGAGAATTACATAGTTTGTTGGGGAGATTCCGGACTTAAAATTCAAATAGCACTGTATCCTGGATAAGCGTAGGGCGCAATTATCTTCTATATAGATGGAGCAGCGTCTGTAACAGAAAAGATGAAAAAAAATCTTCCACAATGCTCGGAGCAAATATTTTTAAACGAGTCACCGATTATTTAAAATAACTTTTTTTTCCCCCGAATATTTTGCTGTTATTAACGAAACAAGTAATTAATAACAGTAAATCTTTGTACGCTGTGAAGGTCTAAGAAACTTACAACTGATCTGTAAACATGTCAAATGATGTCGTGCTATTATCACTATGCCTGTAACTATACCACCCTCTGAGAATCGATACCCCCACCGATCTCTGATAGCTTCGTCTCCGGACACGCCTCTGATAGAATCGGTTTTAAAAAAATCACAAGGATGCTCCCTCCATCGTTCTAGACAGCTGGGAGTCAATGACTCGTATCAGTCCCGGAGACACAGACGCATTCCGAGTGTCAGAGTTAGTGGTGCTTTTCTCATAAACACAACATATATATAGACTACACCCTCGCCGGGGCACCCCTCCTCGCTCCGTCCCGCCCTCCCACACACGGGTCGTAATGTTACGAGCCATTACTCTCATGGCAATGAATTAACCAATCACGGGCTGCGCGGTGTGATGACGGCAGCACATAAACCACATTCCGAGGAACAATCAAGTATATTTATTTTTATGTTTAGGGCTCTAATGATGCGTGACATGTCAGGTAATGAGGTTGCGTTTTGTTTTGTTGCAATTTGTTTCAAGATGAAACGGAATTATTTTTTTAAGGGTGGAAGCGGTTTCCAGCTTACGATTTAAGGGGCTTAGAGCATATCTTTTAATCGGGGATGCAGCGAGAGTTCTTGACACCTCGAGCGTGGAACTATTAAATCCGATTCCATTCTTCAAAATAAAAAAACCCCAGAAGTAGAAGTTTAAGAAAAGAGAAAAGAAAAGAGGGGTTGGGTGAAGGAGTTCCAAACAGGAGTTCGATTGAACAAGAAGACACAACGTATAAGAGAAATATATTATGTTTCACTGTGCGACCACGAGACCATTGTGACGTTCCGCTCACGTTTCACGGGCACGTATAGGAAGGAAGAAATTTGAGGGCTCGGGGCGTCCTCGTTGAAGATGGAACTCGATCTTTTCTTCTACTCTCGTGACGAACCCATGTGATCCTGGGAAAACGTACGCAGTAAATAATGGTCGAGTTGTTGGCTTCTCGCTACATCCATCATATATAGCGAGAGAGTTGATATCACTTTAATAGAGACCAAATGCTGCTTTCTAATGGTCTCATAGGACGGCTAAATCTTGAAACCCCTACTCTCTCTTTCTCTCTCTCTCTCTTTCTCTCTCTCACTCATAATATTCTCCCTGTTCCCCTAACTCAATATCACTCACTATCCCCCTTCGCCCCCTCTTTCGCCACTCTCTTTCTTTCGCTCATAATGTTATATTTTCGTTACCATACACACAGACTGTCTTTCTCTCTTTTCCGGTACCCAATCTCAGTCTAATGGGAAATTTTCTTTTTGTTTTAAATCTCGCTCTCCCCCTTTCTGTACTTTCTCTCTCCCTCTATCACATTCACACTCTCCGCCACTGCGTCTCAGTATTAAAATGTTATGTGCTCTTTTAATTTGCGTTACTCAATGTATCCTCCCCCGCCCACTGAGCTCTCCTTTTGTCCTCGATTTGAAATCCAGTCACTACTTCAAGTCCAAGCAATAAACCTCTCGTGGGAAAACAATGAGGCGGGGAAGGGGCTGCGGATATAATCCATATATTTATGGATTGATTTGTTTTGGTATTTTTTTATGGGTTCATTTCAGAGTGGAGTGAATTTCAGTTATTTTACAACTCCTTATTTATAAATCAAAGTCTTTATGTATCTATTCATCTCTTTGTTTATAGATTCATCTCTTCGTTTATAGATTCCTCTCTTTGTGTATCTATCTATCAATCTCATGTGTTTTTATTAGGGATGTAACCGATTCAAATTTTTGAAATCCGTCCTGAGCCGGATTTGGACGGATTCATCAATGTGAATTCTGGCCGGAGTTGGTGGCGCAGGCGGATTTGTAAATCTCTTTTTAATATTTTTTTTTTAATCCATCCTCCTATATGTTTATTTATCAATATCTCTTCGTTTGTAGATTCATCACTCTATTTATTCATCCATCTATTCATTTGTATATTCACCTATTTATGTATCAATTCTTGTCTTTGTTTATCTATACAAATTAGGGCTGTTAACGATTAATATATATTTAATCATTAACCTTTGAAAAATTAACGATTAATTGATCGTTAAAAACGATTAAAGCTAAAAATTCAGATTTATGATGCCATAAGTAACACTTATTAAAATTATTAAACGTTTCCACTGCCCTATCTCATCCACGATTCATGTTTTCTCAAAATTCACGTTCCACTTATCCTGTCATAATCCACAATAACGAACTCACTGCCATTCCACTTGAACTTCTGTGAGGACAACCACATTCACATCCACGCCATAAAGTTTGTAAGTCTTAGCTGCCTGGAAATCCTCCCCCTTACCCAAACCCGTGGCCTTTATAAAAAAAAACACCCAACTCTTTCCACAGACGACTTTGAGAGGCATTACGACACGGCCGCGGCTCAATACCTTATATAATAACAAATTGCAGTCCGCGAGGGACGGGTTTTTTTTGGATCAGCTACTGCCCTCGATGAAGCTCCAGTGTAGCGTTGAGTAATGTTATTTACGAGCGTCGTTTAGAGGAGCCAAAGATCGAATCTTCGTGTGACTCGCGCGGAATACACTAATGCCCGTCCGGGATTTGCTGCGTTCGAGAAAATGTTGGTTTAAAATTCTGCCCTGCACTCGCGAGTGAGCCATTGGAAGCCGGCAGCCTCATCCGGGCCGATGGTACTACGAGGGCGTTTATTGACGTGCTGACGGCCGCGGGCAATTATACAATGGGTTTTATTCCAAATCCTCTTCATTGTACTTGTTTGAGATAAATTTAATTGGATTCGTTTGNGGATAAAATGGGTGGGAGGGGGCATAAGGGGCTGTTCTGTGATTTGTTTTTTGAAAGAGTCGAATGTTTGCGACGTGATTTCAAGCACGTTACGGCGCCCCCATAACCACCCCCCACGCCAACTTCGCTCAAAACGGATGTGCATTGAAAAATAAAATGTTTTTCGAAAAACGCCGAGTGTCTCATCAGCCATCTCAACAGCCATCCCAATAGTTGTACCATCAAGCATCACAATTGCTGCCCCAAATAAAAATGCAAGTAACTATACCATCAACCATCCCACCAATTATCCCAATAACTATACCCCCAACCGTCCCACCAATTATCCCAATAACTATACTATCAACCATCCCACCAACTATTCCAATAACTATACCATCAACCATCCCACCAACTATTCCAATAACTATACCATCAATCATCCCACCAACTATTCCAATAACTATACCATCAACCATCCCACCAACTATTCCAATAACTATACCATCAACCATCCCGCCAACTATCCCATTAACTATACCATCAACCATCCCACCATCTATCTCAATAACTATACCATCAACCATCCCACCAACTATTCCAATAACTATACTATCAACCATCCCGCCAACTATTCCAATAACTATACCGTCAACGATCCCACTATCTATCACAATAACTATACCATCAACCATCCCACCAACTATTCCAATAACTATACCATCAACCATCCCGCCAACTATTCCAATAACTATACCATCAACGATCCCACTATCTATCACAATAACTATACCATCAACCATCCCGCCAACAAAACATTATCTCAGTGATGTCCTCATCAAATATAACAATCTTCAATTCCAACCAATACTGTACCAGAGGCCCTATGTTTCACAAGGAACTCAAAGGATAAATGATGATGACGAAAAGGTCTCCAAGGGCCGGATGAGAGGGCCTCGTGGGCCGCATCTGGCCCGCGGGCTGTAGGTTTGAGAACCCTGCTCTAGTCTAGACACTCGATCTCACCTCGATATGTTACTAGATACTATAGAGCTAATTGCTCTGTCTGTAATGGCTAGTCTTAACATCGTTTGTGAACCTCTTGTTTAGGTTTCTATCTCTAGCGTGTGTACTCTCCAGGTCACTGGCTGCACACTAGTGTGTGTCTCCCCACTCTCCACACCACACAATATATAGCCCGCCTTTCACCCTATCATGAGTGACTAAAACTTCCATCAGTATGTACAAGTTAACGGTTCTTAAGTTACTACCTAACTAGAGCTCAGAACAATGTCGTGACAGTTATTAGCTGTGATTCTCATTCCTTGACAATTTCCATTTATGTGATCAATCCCAAATTCGATTCCTTATAGCTTATAGTCTATAGCAGTGATGGCGAACCTGCGGCATGCGTGTCACAGTCGGCACGCAGAGCCTCATCAGCCGACACGCGACAAAAATATTACTTTCTAAAATCAAACCAGCCCAGCCAAACTCCCATTTTCTGGTTTCATGGGAGTGTTGTCAATTTGCTACAAATAATAAATATTGTGGGTTTTGTTTGAATTAGGGCACGCGAACACAAAAAGTTTTGCCATCACTGATCTATAGTACATTAATGTACGTATAAGTACTATACCAAGCAATAATTATTTGTCGTTGTTATTCTGGTACATCTTATTGTAAAGTTAACATAATTTATGGACAGGGAAAAAATTTTATATATGTATTTTTTATATTTTTTTCCCCAGCAAAAATCAATAGGGCGCCATAGAGAAATGGGATTTAGTCACCGCGCCATCGTAGGGGCGTCTTTTAACACCTTCCATGCATTTTAATTTCTTCAATTACAGCAGAATCGATCAGCGTCGGCTGCCTCATGGGGGTGAGGATATGGCGTCTTTTCTTTCGACGGCGGTATTTTACCTCTTTGATCGGAAGTCAAGGGGAGTCACCGAGATTGTAAGTTATGGACAGAAAATTTGGGTGCGGTGGGTAGAGGGTTGTGGGAGGGGGGCGGGTTTGGTAGGAGGCAACATATTTCTATCTTACATTTGTTGACATTTCCGACCAGCCGTTCAAAGTTCAGTTGTTGTTGGGTGCATCAAGAAAACTTTAGCCCACCCCCCACACACACACACCCAAAAACGAACCCCGGCCCCACTTGGCTGAATGTCGGACATTTACAGCATATCTTAAGAGTTTTAAAAAAAGTTTATGTCCCTAAAGACAAGACGTTTTAATTACAACTAGAAGTCTGTGTTCTTCTGTGTTTTTTAAAATGTTTTCCTCTGTGTTTTTTCTTCCAATCTCTCTTCCCCTCAACACCACTCGACTTTGTGTTTAATTCTTTTGGAATAAAAAATTAAACTTAACTGGATGTTTATATTTAAACTTGTTAAATTACAATGTATCATTTCCAGTCAGCTCGATGGTTTTGTTTAAGTCTTTTTCTATATTTCTAGTCTACATCATACACATTTCTAGGCTCCTCAATAATAAAAATAAAAAATTAATTTTAAAAAAAAGGTTTTAATCAGTGCATAATTTGATAATTTGTAGAATCTACAATCTACACGATTGTGTGTGTGTGTGTGTGTGTGTGTTTTTTTTTGTTTTTTTTCGCTTTCTTCTTCACCACGGTTTCCTATCACGGGGTCTTCTCGCGGCCTCTCTCACGGGGTCCTATCATTGGGTCTTTTCACGGGGTTCTTTCATTGGGTCTTATAGCGGGGTTCTATCACAGTTTCCTATCACGGGGTTTTATCAGGGGGTTCTATCATGGGGTACTATCTAGGCTCCTATCAAGGGTCATATCATGGAGTCTTATCAAGGGGTCCTATTATTGGTTAATATCCCGGTTTCTACTAGGGTTCCTATCAAGGGTTCCTAACAAGGGGTCTTAATTATAGTCATATCACGGTATCCTATAATGGGTTGATATAACAGAGTCGTATCTGGTTGTCCTATCAAGGGGTCATAACAAGGGGTCCTATCGCGGGTTCCTATCACAGGGGTCCCAACAAGGGTACCTATCATTTGTCTACCCGATGTACAAGGAATGTTTGGAGATGGGCCAGAAAGGTCAATTGTGTTTTAATCATAGTTTTAATCACCATTTCAATGCACATGTTACTAATATTGATCCTTCAAGTTCGAGGCAAGCTTACACTAGACCTGTGTACAACTACCACGTTTTTTCTTTGAGTAGAGTCTTTAGCTCATGGGAGTTAAATCAGTGTCTCTGTCACCGAGCTGTGTATGGATATGTGACCGTTTATTTCAGCAACAGATTGACTCCAGACAACAGATTGACTCCAAACAACAGATTGACTCCAAACAACAGACTCCAAACAACAGATTGACTCCAAACAACAGATTGACTCCAAACAACAGATTAACTCCAAACAACAGATTGACTCCAAACAACAGATTGACTCCAAACAACAGATTGACTCCAAACAAATTGACTCCAACAAACAGATTGACCCCAGCA
>MUZC01000191.1:67157-92811 GCA_002072015.1 Radix auricularia | reverse complement strand
CACACACACAAAATGCAAGTGAGATCTGAAACTTAAATTTTTGGAAACTTGCTGACCCGGTGGTTATGAATATCATTTTCAACCACACCAACCCAATCCCCCTCCCTTTTTCAAACTCAAACAAAAACATACTCGCAACTTTCGACAAATCGGAGGCGACCTCATCCCTTCTCATGAGGAGTTTCTGTGTCCAGGCACAGGCTAGCGTCACAACCTTACAATCCATCGGAGAGTGTGAATCTCTCTGGCCAGCCTGATTGCCTGCTGGTCCGGCAAATGCGCGAGCTTAATTTTGACAGATTTACGCGCGTGCTCCTCGGAGCGGACTTCCGGTTTGGAAGGTGAGAAGCCGTGATGCGATGAGTTATCGGGAGGCGTCACTGGAAATAAAGGGCGGGGGAGGATTGTGTGGTGTAATCCGTTACGAGTTAATTTACCATGGATGTGGATAGTTCTCGGATTCTTTTTAGCTACAACAATCCTAACTAGTATTGTGCTTAGCTGCAATCATTCTAAGTAGCTTTGTCCTTAGCGGCAATCATATTATCTTTGTGTTAGCTACAGTCATTCTGTAATTCTGTTTTGATACAATCATTATATCATTGTGTTTCGCTACAATCATTATAGCATTGTGTTTCGCTACATCCATTATATCATTTTATTACCTACAATCATTCTAACTTGCACTGCATTTAACTGCAATTATTCTACCTATAATTGGGTTTACCTGCAGTGACTCCATCAGGCAACGAGTCTATTGCAATTTTACCTTGCACAATCATCGATCAGTCATGTCATATCGACTTCTTGATACTACATGGACAGTATCGTAGATAGCTGCACTAGTGAAAGAGCTAGGAGAAATGACAAAACATTTGGCAGAACAGTATTCGTGTGTAAAAACTGAGGCAAATACTGTCACTCAAGGATAGGATAGCACAGCCCCTCGAGGAAATGCAACCCAACCCAACGGTGATGCACCTTCGCCTCGTGAGACGGAAGGATGCCGATGAGACTAGTGAAAGTGATTCTTGGAGTACATCACATGGCTACCATCTTAGCCAGATTTCTTTGAATACGTCACATGGCTACCATCTTAGCCAGGTTTCTTTGAAAAAATATGACATTGTTACTATCCAGTTAAGTGCTACCCCCTCCCTCGCCTGCGGAACATAACAGATCTATTTGATTTATTTGAGTATATCTGATCTGACCAGCACCGTACAACAGTTTAGAATAACTGCGAAGAAAATTTTGTAAAATATTGAGAAAACAAAATATGCTGTGCAAGTCTGTGCACGAGTTGTTGTTTTTTTGTGCTTGTTTGTTTGTTTTATTTTTTTTTCTTTTATAAATCCCTTGTATTGACTTAACCGGCTTGTATGTCTGATCCCGTTGGGAATTTTTTAAAAAAATACTCACTTCCCGTGATCTTATCGAGCTGTAGTTTAGAACATAGACTTTTGTCACCTGACAATGCACTCTATCAAAATTGCATATCGATTGAACGGGCTATAATTAAATGAATTAATTTTTGGATTATCTTCATGTATCCAAATGTGTCATGTAAATGCTAGTCTGTCGCGTGGTGCGTATTATATTGGCTACCATCCCAACACTATTTCTCTCAGTATCGACAGTAAAGTTTATTTCACTTTTTAGTTGATTTGTTAGTTTTATCCCCTTCCCTTCTTTGTCACCACGCTCTTGAACTCTACCACCCGGCTTCCCCCGCCCCACCCCTTCACTGCAAACAATACCCACACTGCCCCCGTGTCGTGACGTGGCAAGAAACCGGAAGCTCGCCTTGATTTGTCACTTGGAAACAAACATTTACTCACGTGCGCCAGAATGAGGCCGCGCGGTAAAACACTCGCTCTTTATTTCCCCGAAAATAACCGCAACACGACACTCGGGCATGTATTGTCTGACGCCCTTTAAAACACACGCACTCACTCTCACACACACACATTTATGCTCACACACACACACACGAATTCACCACCCCCACCTCCTCCACCCCCTCCTCTACCAAACCGCTGGTTGACCCAAACCCTCTGAGATAATGGCCGCACGTGATTCTATTTCTAGGTGGCGGTAATGTCACGTGACTAGCCTGTGGTCAGACGAGACGTGTCAACGGTAGCCGCTCAATCTTAAAAAAACTAACTTGCCAACCTGGTGACTACTGGTGAGGCCTTTCAGCCTTGCGGGTATATCACCAGTCCAGGCTGCGGGAAGGCCTGATGTTTGTAACGCCTGACAATCAAAGAGACATATTGAAGCCGTTATCCATTAATGATTTTTT
Organism: Radix auricularia; assembly: GCA_002072015.1. NCBI lineage: Eukaryota > Metazoa > Mollusca > Gastropoda > Lymnaeidae > Radix > Radix auricularia. The sequence continues at coordinate 90,503 of MUZC01000191.1, read as the reverse complement.
TAAAACACTTTGATTTCGATTTTTTTTTTTTCAGAATCTAAATTTTAGGTCTCACAAATTTTTTAAACCTAAAAATTAGTTATACTCAGGATCTTATATTTATCATTTAATAAAATTTTCTTTATACCTTTTATTCCGCTGTTGTTAGTGTATAATTGTGTTCAATTTGCTTATAGTCTCAAGAACAGTTGTCTATCTTATCTCATATTTTAAAGACTTTCATGCTAAACAAAAGTTTAGTGCATCCTACCGCTTTGCCATGGTTAATGTCTAGTCGGGGATTTTTAGTTGAGTTTTAATATGTTGATAGTGTGTTGGTTTTTCTAGATTGTTCAAGAAACATGCCGCGCCAAAATTCCGGACAGGGAGAACGAGAATTAGCGTCTGTTCTTCCATACAGAATAATAAGATGATTTAAAACCCGCTGTCGTTTATCTGAGATTTGTATAAAATTATCTTTGTGTTGCTATTTACCAAGTTATAAATAACTGCGTTGTGTATTATTAAAACTTTGCTCTTTTTAGGTTTTTTTTTTTCTATTTGTTAAAAAATCTTCTAGTGTTTTTACGTTTGATGATTTAACTAATGGTGTTACTACCGCAAAAACCATTGTGCTTGACAGAGTCCGTTTTTAGAGGCAAGTGGTTGACTGGAAATATCAAATTTTTTTAAAAAAAATGTATATTAACTCACTCGTTGCGTCTGCTTGATGGCTTGATTGTTTGACGAAAAAACTATCGATTTTTCTGGCGAGCTGAAATTTTGCTGGCAGACTCGTGCCGACGATAAAAATGATCTATCAAAATTTCAAGTCGCTCAAATATACTGTAATTGAATTAATTATTTTTATATTATCTCTATCTATTTCTATGGAAAATGTTCATTTTTGTGCTAGAGTGTCGCTGTGCGTATTATATTCAACAACCTTTTTAATACTTTCCTGTTGCGCGGTGCGGTTGAGTATTATATTTGACAATACTTTTTTTTAAATGTAACCCGATCTGTAAATGTGAATTCTAATAATTGCTAGTCAGTCTCGAGGTGCACATTAAATAGTGTGTTGTTGTTGCTGTTGTTTTTTACTATAAATCCTTTTCATATTTGAGAAATAACTAAAATTTTGGATTATTCTTTTAGTTATGTCTCGTATATAAAGGATTTATAGTCAAAAATTGTTTTATTAACGGGCTTTTAAAAAAATTGCTATACTTACCTAAATTTTTTGCCCAGCTAAAATTACAATCAAAATAAATCTTATAAGCGTTGTACAAAAAGTTGGGTTCTGGAAATTAACTATTATTTTTTCAATTAATCGTTAAAAATTGTAACTATTAAATTATTTTTATCGACCCATTCCTTAAAAATTTTTGGAAGTTGGGGGGAGGGAGGTTGTCTTCCGAGATTCGTGATAGGGGGTTGGGGAATTATCAAAAACAGCGAGACATCCCAGTGTTAAATAGATTTTCAACAATAATGTTTAATAAGTGCTACTTATGACATCATAAAGTAAATTATTTCACTTTTCTCAGTAATTTTATGATTTGAAAACTGAAAATCATAAGTACAAAATATATTCTAGAACTTATTTGTATTTTTAAAAACAATAACAAAGAAGACTTTCTATAAAAAGTTAATTAATATTTTTTTTTAAATAATTAAATTTTATTCTTTGCTTACATTAGAGCTAACATACAACTCAGTACTGCTTACATTCTGACTAATATATCACTCGGTACTGCTTACATTAGAGCTAATATACAACTTGGTACTGCTTACATTAGAGCTGATATACAACTTGGTACTGCTTACATTAGAGCTAATATACAACTTGGTACTGCTTACATTAGAGCTAATATACAACTTGGTACTGCTTACATTAGAGCTAATATACAACTTGGTACTGTTTACATTATAGCTAATATAAAACTTGGTACTTCTTAAATTAGAGCTTATATACAACTTGGTACTGCTTACATTCTGACTAATATATCACTCGGTACTGCTTACATTAGAGCTAATATACAACTTGGTACTGCTTACATTAGAGCTAATATACAACTTGGTACTGCTTACATTAGAGCTAATATACAACTCGGTATAGAATTTACTTGCGTCATCTATTTTAAGAAAGCTTCAATTCGTCAAGCTTAAACACATTTTTATTTTTTCAAGTCTATATTTTCTACTTTTTTTTTTTCAAAGCTCCAAACTGTTGTTTATATTATTTTTTTTGTTCGTTTTCTACTCGTAGTTTGCTCACCAACAGCGTTCTCTTTGATGAGAGAATGAGTGGGTAGTGAAATAAAATTCTTTCAACAGATTGCCCACGAAGGTGGGGTGAACTCTGAACTAACAACAACCCGTAAAAATAAAGTCTTTGACTATAAATCCCTCATACAAGAGACAGAACTAAAATGATTGATTATATTCAAAGTAATATGCATAGCGCGACAAACATTTACAGACTTAACGAGACTGAACTCTCTTGGTGTAAAAGGGTGTGGGTGCGGGTTTACTCACCGATGGTTAAACTGAACTCCAGCAAGCACGTGGATGTCAAAAACAACAGACTGTACCATACAGGTATAAAGAAATAAACTAAAAATGCATTAATTTAATGACAGTACATTCGATCGATTTGAAACAATACATTGATAGATGACACAAATCTATGTGAAAAATTTTAGCTCGATAGTATCTCGGGAAAAGGGTAATTTTTTACTTTTGGTTCTTCAGTGTACCAAGAGAGAGAGATTGCGGTGAAGTTAATATAAGGGATTTAGAAATGAGGGGGGCTTTCAAATAGGTTTGTCATTAATGATAAAAGATAAAGATTACAATCAGAAATAAGAATTTTAAGAACAATAGAAAATTAAACTAAAAAGTTAACGATCGAATGCATTCCTTAAAATCCCAAGATGTTTTTATTGCAATTGAAACTCATTGTCGAAGACATCCAAGATCTGAAAGTACATGACGTCACAACTTTAACTACTTCACAAGATCTCGTCAATTATTTGCAAATATTTTACCGTCCTTAGTATGACATTACAAAAGTGCTAGTTCGATCATAAAATTTAAAACTATTTCATTCACAATCCCATTCCCCCACCCCACCCTCTTTTCAAGGGTAAAAACACAAGATTAACAAGTAAAATCGACAGGTTGACGACCTTCGAACAACAAATAAAAACAGGTTCTTCCAGATCTTCCCGGCGTCCACAATTTCTCGTCCCGTCCCCACCAAAACACACACAAACAGGTAGCGATGTGCCAATAATCTCAATTCTCGCATCACAAAAATATCCCACCCCCCGCGCTCCCTTCTCTCTTTCTTTTAAGTATTGCTTTGTGTATGATGATCTGCAAGACAAACTCAAACTATCTGGCCGCGGTCGTCCGAGCCTGCCCCCAAACACCGAGCCCGCGAATACTTTCACACCCCGGCTAAGTCCTTGGCACATCCCTGGGCCCATGTCCACTCTTCCCTGGGTCGGGAGGTCCTGTGGGAAAAGCATACTTGGGTCGATCTTTGAGTCAACACTGATATGGAAGCATGCGGACATTACCGGTGAGAAAACGGGCCGGGCCCCAAATGGCGATGGTCAATGAAAAGACGTAGGCGTTTCTCGGTCATTTTGTTGAAGGTGGGCGCCTGGAGTAGCAAACCTTTTGGTGATTTTATGACGTTGTCCATGTTATACATTTCATTCACAAATTTATTGATCGAAAGCTATTTAGTTATAGGGATGTACCCGAGTCATTTTTTTTTTAATTTGAGAGCCAGATTTGTAAAAATTTCCAGATTTCGGATTTTCTGGAGCCGGAGCAAATATGAATATATATAAATTAGGGCTCTACCGGTCAGTCGGATTTTGCCGGATTTATGCAATGAAACTCTGCCGTAACTAAATTTGTAAAGAAATATTTAAAAAATCCGGATCCTGGATTTACCGGAGCCGAAATCTGTTACAGCCCTATTGGTTAACAATGAGAAAACACGAGCTTATGTTAGGAAGCTTATCAGAGCATTTACTGTGCTATCCACATCGAAATACCAACAATTGATTCTAATCGAACTGTTTTACAATTGGGGTAAAAGGTTCAATATTCACCTAGGAATCATACCGTATAAAACCGCTTTAATTTTTTTCTCTTTTCTGGTGTCCGTTTTACGTGAATTTGATTGGATCGTTCCGAGGAACGTGCTGTGTCGTCTGCTCGTAACGAGAATCCCGCGTACAATGGCCCGTTAAGTTGATGGGTGAGCGAGGAGATATTAAGTTTAAATCCCCTGTCTCGTGTCGTGTAACGGCCCTCGGAGGAAATCGGTTGATGAGAGAAGCCGTGGAAGACGACACGTCTCCGGCTCGAGATCCGTGGCCTTCCTCGCCACTTACCCTCCCACCCGTCCTACCCTTCCATCCACTCTTACGCACAACTGTCCCACCCCTTTGGTCAACCTTGCTTCACCGGGGAAGAAAGGAGACAATAACATACTGTTCACCTGCTTCCACAGGCATACATTAACTCACATGAAAACGCTACTTCTGTAACAAAAGACAATAAACCAAAACAATGTCGTATGCCTCAGGGATTAGATATCTCATTTTTTTTTTTAAATTAAAATTACACACATACACTCAAAATAAAAAACGAACCAAAACAACAACAACAAATTTGAAGCGATGCCATTTCTGTTATATAAATCTCTATTGCTCTTTCTGGCTTTGGGTAACGCCACAGAGGAATTTTTTATTTTTTTTTAATTAAAAAAAAATTTGGGGGTCTATTTATTCATCGAGGAAGGCTTTTTTGCCGAAATGTTTGACGATTTGTGACGTCTTGTGAGACCTCGTTTAAATAACATATTTATTTACCTAAAAGTCTGATTGCAGTCTCACCCATGTTCATTTATCCATTTTATAAATTTCTAGAAATAAATATGTTACCTCAGACCCCCCCCCNCCCCCCCCGCCGTCTCTTCTTTACTTTAATCAAAACCACGCCAGCGATCCGCCCCTGATGTATCAACGTGTCGCCTCTGAACGGTCCGATTGTAGCCAGGCGTGATTAGGCCGCTTTGTGCCGCGATAGTTTTTCCAATTGTCACCCTCCAGTCAATAAAACTGCTCACTGGGGACGTTCGCGCTCTTATCTCTCTCCCCGGCGCCCCTCTCACCCCTGCACCCCGTAGCTTTTCCCAAGGCCCGCCATCACCCTCTCCCAACCCCCAAAACTCTCCGAATCTATTTCTTGTGTCCGAAGAATCTCTCCGTTTGAGAAGACCCAGAAAGAAACTCGGGAATTATTTTTTCACGCCTGTGTTTCGATTCTCAAGACGCCGTCCCTGAAGTTGTGTATCGCCACACACCGCTTCCCACACATCATTTTCCCCTCACACCTACTACCACACTCTCCCACCCCCCACCGATGGATTGATTCTTACCGGAAGTGATGGCTTATTCCGAATGCACTGAAAACGCCAGCCACGCATGCGTTGATTCTATTGACATTTCTGCCTTCAAATTGGATGCATTTTTTTCTTTACGTCTTCTAACGCCCCCCCCCCCCCGTCCCCGTCCATGTTCCAGTCTGTGTGCGACCGACCAGATGATTGTGGATGTTACGTGGAGGAGACGGACGGATGTCCTGCTAACATCGACGCACAACTCGCCTGAGTCGTGATAGACCGGTGGAGAACCGTCACGGGATGAAAGGTGAGACTGGAATATTTCACTCTGGATATTTCATGTGGTTACTAAACATAGTGCTGTCCCGTGATATATTTAGTGTTGTTTAGTATTGGTAACAAAGGCTTTTTTTCAACATGATATTTTGCCTAAGAGACATGGCTCCATTTATGGAGAAAAAAAAATTGCTATAATCTTTGGTAAAACTAAGGTAATGGAAAGACTTTTTTTTTAAATGCGAGTAATTTTTTAGGACCGAATGAGGTCCGCCAGCCGACTTTTTGATAGGCCTCTACTATGACATAACGTCGTACTGACATTTCAGTAGTTAGTTGTAAGAAGAAATTTATTAATTATGTTTGTTTATGACATATGTTTATGACAATTTTAAGTGATAGTTTTAAAGACAGCTTTAACTACTTTTTTTTCAATAACCGTTGTTAATGCTTTAAAAAAAACACATTTTCTAATGACAGTTTTTAATCGCAATTATTAACGACAATTGTAATTGACATTTTTAATGATAGTTGTTACTGATATTTTGTAATGACAGTTGCTAATGGCATGTGTTAATGACTGATGTTAATGAACGCTGTTAACAAGGGGCCGTCCATAAAGTACGTCACGCTATTTTTTTTACCATTTTAACTCCCCCTCCCGCCTGTCACAAATGTCGGACCGCCCCTCCCCCCACCATTTAAGTACGTCACACTTTTGAACAAAAATATTTTTTAAATTAACAAAATGATTAAAATTTAATTAAAATCACCGTGACGTCACACATGGTCGGAGACCCCCTTATGTCACAAACTGTCACCCTTTTTTCACACCCTCCCCTCTTCTGGAGCGTGACTCACTTTATGGACGACCCCTAACAGTTTGTTAATGACATTTGATAATGACGTGTTCAGCCAAATAAAAACAATTGGCTGTTGACGATTCTATCAGAATCATGTTATTCCAACCGAACCGACAGTACGCAGACATTTTAGAAAAAACGAATTCATTGGCGTAACTTAAGTGCGTCGAGGGAGGATTAGTCCCGTTGTTATCATCATCATGCGGATTTTTTACTATGCTTGCAGGGGTATTGTTAACAGTTGCTGGGTTTCAAAATAAAAATTTAATAATAATAATAATTAAATGAAAACCATACATTTTTCAGCATAAATCTTGCCTGATAATAAGACAGCCATAAGCGATTTTGTCATTCAGTGGATCTCTTTGTTGCTATTTTTTTTAATGGAAAAAATTGTAAGACCTTCAGTCAAAACAAAATCGAAATGTAAAAGAATATTTTTAAAAATAAACGCTGTGTCCGAAAAAGGGATTGCAGCGGAGATCGATGTGAGAAGTTTGAGGTTTCCACTGCAACCCCATTTTTCTTTTTTTTAAAAAGTAATTAAAAAAAAAATTCAATGAGTCATTATATAGAATGGGACGACGCTAAAGTTTTCAAATGAAGTACAAGATACGTTATACATGCTGCACTTACGAATAGTGTGATTGAAACAATAAACATAATGGAAAAATACATAATATGAAGACTTCTAGGGAAGAAATGGCTATGTCACATTTGGTAGTTTTGAGATATTCAAGCTTTAACATTCAAAATTATACAGATTTATTATAAACTAACTGACCGATATGGTAGCATACGCCGCTGGTGATTTAGTGACGGGTGAAGACTTACTCAAAAACACAGTTGTCCAAATGGGGTGGGTTTGGGCAAACGACTGTGAGTGAATTAAAAGAAGGAACTCTGGAGAGAGCAACGACAATTGTCCATGAATGAAAACAGGTTTTGTAAGATACAGACATATCTTTTAGAACGTTTGGCCTTGTTAGCAAACCAAACCAGCCGGAATCGAAGAGAAAAATGAAAAGGCAACGTGGCTCAGATGACTGTAGGAGATACCAATGCGACTGAGAACACAGGAGCGATGAGGTACACAGTGCTGCGGGAACACACAGTTGCGTATGCCTGGAGAGCGAGGGAGGGCGCCTAAAGTATTCATTTTATGAAAGTAAATGTTGAGGAGAGTGTGCGACAACTTTTCTGTCATTGAGCACAACGGAGAAAACGAAGTTATTATGCCAATGTCGAGAAGCAAAGCTTACAGCCGTGTTGCGAAGTCAGAATCGAAAATTAAGTGGGAAATAAACGGGCACAAACACAAACATTTTTAAAAATTAAAAATAATAATGTCTTAGGTGGGGCTTGAACCTACGACCTTACGCGTGCTAGGCGAATGTAATAACCACTACACTAAGAAATACATGCTATTATGTTGTTCTGAAATAACAAAGTAATTGACCTCAATTGAACGCATTGCTGTCCTCCTTGACCACTTACCCTCTGCACTACCTTCTCTTGCCAGCTAATTGGTCTGTGGGGTTGAACAGCTTGGTGTCCGTCATGGTTGAACTACCAGGAGAATTATATATACATAGATTAACTTAATAGTATTGAATTTTTAATAGGGTCAATTGTGTTATTTTGTTCTTAATAAAACTTATTCAGAGCATTCTATTTTTATCATCCATCCCTTTCGGGAGATAACTAAAATAATTTTTAAAATGTCACGTACCCGTTTCTTCCCTTGTGTTCTTCATATGTATACGCTTCGGCAAACACCTTTATCATTGCCAATACTTAAACAAAAGTGTTACAATTAAATTAATATTATAGTTTACTAAAAATGATATGGAAAACTAATTAAATATTGTAAAACGATAAGATGTGTGCCCGGAGTAGAAACAGAAAGACTTGCGGAGTCTGGACACTGCACGACGACGTCTCTTTTTATCTCCCCCCTCCCATGCCCGCTACAGAGACATCAGCATATGACATGGTGACAGCATATGACATCGAGACAGCATGCGACGTCATGATTCCCCACTCTCCTAGCACATTGTGGATTTTAATACATTCTTCTTGTTTTGTTGTTTTTTAATCTACTATTTTGGCTTTTTGTTGCTAGGCAACTACTCTTCTAGCCACCGGAAATGTTCCGCTAGAGTTCTCTCAACGCAGTCGCCGCCATAACGACAGAGGACGGGCCGCACATTTTCCCTGCACATTAATGTCCATTTTATGGTGCCGGCTGATTAATTTGTGGCCTGCGTTGATCAAAAGAACACCGTGATTTACTGCTGTCGATTTCTGTAGCCATTTGCGTCCGCGCGCCTGAGTCTATGTCGCCAGGGATCGCGTTTGGGGTTGCCGTGGTAGTCGCTGCTGTACCCGATGTGGTGGTCAATGATGCAGTCGTGATCACGGGTTCATGGGTCAATTGGTAGTTAGGTAGACGGTGAAGGGACAAATGGGCGGATCTGCTTCAGAGTCGGTCGTGAAAAAATTGAATAAAGTTTCTGCGGTAGCCACAAAAAAAATAATAATGAGCACTGGTTCGATATGTTGCTGAATAAGTCGTGATAAAGGACTAACATCGAAATGTTTCTCTGGGAGACGGAATAAAAGGAGTATTGGTTCGATGTTTTCGGTAGTCAAAGTACAGCGCTGCGTGGAGCCAATGGGAATTTTCATTTTTGGCAACTTGTAAAGGGAAATGAATGTGACGTGAGTGTACTTTAAATTTTCAAACAGCTTGTATTTATGTAAAAAAAAATTTTACGCACGCTTTCCGATCTATTTATAGATATCTATTACGACAAATTTTATTTGTTGTGATGTATGAAGTATAAAAAAAAAAACATTTTAAAAAATGAATAAAACTTTGCCATTTTCCATCCAATTTTTAGTAATGTCTAATGATGAAATCAGATATTCATAAAATCTCAATAGTTGTGATAGAACGGTCCTCCCCCACCCCCACCCCAACTAATTATCACTCATACAAATTATAAACATAAAAAACGATCGTGTGATTTCATATCATGTTACTTAGTCTCAATGCATATTATTTTTCAATCTTTTATATTAAGTTCACCGTCTTGTCGGGATCTGTCTGTCGTGGTCCCGCCCGCGGAAAAACAAAAGAAAAAAAAGAAGAAAAAAAAATGTTTTTGCCTATAAATCCCTTTCCGTGATCCTATCGAGCTGAAATTTTGCACATAGATTTGTGTTACCTAACAATGTATTGTCACCTGTCAGGTGAGCACTGTGTACTGCTTGGTCACACTATATCACCTGTCAGGTGAGAACTGAGTCACAATCATAAATTACTCCCCCCCCCCCACTTTCCCACTCCTGTTAAAACAAAATGTTTATATTTCAAACAGAAAAGGAAAATAATACACTCCTTTGCAAATTTGAGCAGCATCTATTATGTGCAAAATCGTATACCACACTAACACAGAAAATATCATTTCCTAACAAAATTTGCTGCGAGGTAATTCTAAACTAATGCGCGGCGTCGATCAGATGTCTTTGTGTTGCGCAACTTAAGGAGAATATTGGTGGTAGAGAAAGGGGGGGGGGGGCTACTTATCCAAGTTTTCAAGATAATTTCTAATGAGATTAAGAAAAATCGCATTGATCTTGTTTAAAATTGTACATTGTTGAAAATGCTCACCAAAGTTTCCACCGAATGAAATCATTACTTGTCTTTGTTAAACACTATGAGAAGCACGTCAACAGGACGAATGTATAATGTAGATTTTTTCCCACCTCAATTTCCCCCGTGTTTTGTACATGTAATGATTCGGGCATTCGAAATTTCCTAAAATTACACGTGAGAGTTGAAAATTCAATGTGCAAACTTAGCATTCAGGAGCGTAAGGAAGGGAGGCGTTGTGAAATTGGGAGAGGGGGAGATGGGGTAGATTCTTCTAAAAACGCGGTTGTGATTACTAATATTTATATGGACGACCTGACCTTCAAACCAAACATGTTGTTTTTTGGTGATGAGGCACGGCGAAATCCCCCCCCCCCCCCCCCCGCCAGCCGGCGTTAACTAATGTTGATACGCCACTGGATCCTATTGTATATATACTACTTACGAGCTTATTAATGCTCATTTGCGATGAATTGATTTCATAAAGCCTCATATACGCAAGAGTCAAATCGGTGTTTAAATAATTAGCCTTTTTCATACATGCTGTGTTTTGACCAGTGTTAGGTCTTCAAAACATGCTGACTTAGTAGCCTCCGTGACAGACTAAATAAATACGACTCATGTATGGTGGCACGTCAAAGTGTCCGGTGGTAGGGCTAGTCGCAGCAACTACGGTGACGCTAGATATAGTTGCTGTGTGCGGCACGCGTTTCGACCTTCGCCCTCTTGCTCGTTACGTTGGTCTAATTTCGTCTCCCAGAAGCCTCGTGGCTTATTGATCCTGGATGACGTAGGTCATGTTTGGTGAGTGTTACGAGTGGCGGGCTACCTGAAAGTGTTGCTGTTTAGTGAGTGAAGGGAATATCGGGCTACCTGAAAGTGTTGCTGTTTAGTGAGTGAAGGGAATATCGGGCTACCTGAAAGTGTCACTGTTTAGTGAGTGAAGGGAATATCGGGCTACCTGAAAGTGTCACTGTTTAGTGAGTGAAGGGAATATCGGGCTACCTGAAAGTGTTGCTGTTTAGTGAGTGAAGGGAATATCGGCCTACCTGAAAGTGTCACTGTTTAGTGAGTGAAGGGAATATCGGGCTACCTGAAAGTGTTGCTGTTTAGTGAGTGAAAGGAATATCGGGCTACCTGAAAGTGTCACTGTTTAGTGAGTGAAGGGAATATCGGGCTACCTGAAAGTGTCACTGTTTAGTGAGTGAAGGGAATATCGGGCTACCTGAAAGTGTTGCTGGTTGGTGTGTGAAGGGAATATCGGGCTACCTGAAAGTGTCACTGGTTGGTGAGTGAAGGGAATATCGGGATAGCTGAAAGTGTCACTGTTTGGTGAGTGAAGGGAATATCGGGCTACCTGAAAGTGTCACTGGTTGATGAGTGAAGGGGATATCGGTCTACCTCAAAGTGTCACTGGTTGGTGAGTGAAGGGAATATCGGGCTACCTGAAAGTGTCACTGTTTAGTGAGTGAAGGGAATATTGGGCTACCTGAAAGTGTCACTGGTTGGTGAGTGAAGGGAATATCGGGCTACCTGAAAGTGTCACTATTTAGTGAGTGAAGGGAATATTGGGCTACCTGAAAGTGTCACTGTTTATTGAGTGAAGGGAATATCGGGCTACCTGAAAGTGTCACTGTTTAGTGAGTGAAGGGAATATCGGGCTACCTGAAAGTGTTGCTGTTTAGTGAGCGAAGGGAATATCGGGCTACCTGAAAGTGTCACTGGTTGGTGAGTGAAGGGGATATCGGGCTACCTGAAAGTGTTGCTGTTTAGTGAGTGAAGGGAATATCGGGCTACCTGAAACTGTTGCTTTTTAGTGAGTGAAGGGAATATCGGGCTATCTGAAAGTGTTGCTGTTTAGTGAGTGAAGGGAATATCGGGCTACCTGAAAGTGTTGCTGTTTAGTGAGTGAAGGGAATATCGGGCTACCTGAAAGTGTTGCTGTTTAGTGAGTGAAAGGAATATCGGGCTACCTGGAAGTGTCACTGTTTAGTGAGTGAAGGGAATATCGGGCTACCTGAAAGTGTCACTGGTTGGTGAGTGAAGGGAATATCGGGCTACCTGAAAGTGTAACTTTTTAGTGAGTGAAGGGAATATCGGGCTACCTGAAAGTGTCACTGGTTGGTGAGTGAAGGGAATATCGGGCTACCTGAAAGTGTCACTGGTTGGTGAGTGAAGGGAATATCGGGCTACCTGAAAGTGTCACTAGTTGGTGAGTGAAGGGAATATCGGACTACCTGAAAGTGTTACTATTTAGTGAGTGAAGGGAATATTGGGCTACCTGAAAGTGTCACTGTTTAGTGAGTGAAGGGAATATCGTACTACCTGAAAGTGTCACTGGTTGCGGAGTGAAGGGAATATCGGGCTACCTGAAAGTGTCACTGTTTAGTGAGTGAAGGGAATATCGGGCTACCTGAAAGTGTCACTGGTTGGTGAGTAAAGGGAATATCGGACTACCTGAAAGTGTTACTATTTGGTGAGTGAAGGGAATATTGGGCTACCTGAAAGTGTCACTGTTTAGTGAGTGAAGGGAATATCGGGCTACCTGAAAGTGTCACTGGTTGGTGAGTGAAGGGAATATCGGGCTACCTGAAATTGTCACTGTTTAGTGAGTGAAGGGAATATCGGGCTACCTGACAATGTCACTGGTTTAAAGAAGCGGATATTGGGCTACGATTATGACATACATTTATTTTTTTATATATTTAATCTTAATGCCATTTACCGACTTAACCACTGATGGAAGCTACACCAAGCATCAAGTTTAGTAACTACTTTTACCATTTATTGGAGCAATGTTTACAAGACCCAATGTCACTTTCTTAGTGAAACTACTACAGTGCTCGGCTAACAGGGGAAAATTGAAACATTTAGGGTGAAATTGGGACATTTTGGGGGGTAATGGAGACTTATTGAGGGCAAATAAAATCCACTATAATTTGCATTTGTAAAGATGAAGTCTTCATAAAAATGTATATTTTTAAGATATCAAGCAAACAAGTTCAATAACCGCAGCTTGTTATATGTGAAAGGGAAGTTTTGTTAATTAATCAAGCCACATTTTTCATTGCTGATTTGGCAACGAGTCTCGGGTACGAATTTTCCGGATAACATATATCTTGAATTCCCGCCACCAGTGTCGACCACACCTTGTGTGCCCCCGCCAACACAGACCACGTGCTCTTAAAGGTTAAGCCACGGGATTCGGTCCGATCAACTGGGGAAATGCCGAAGTTCTGGCACCACCTTCAGCGTCATGACCACACACACCTTCAGCGTCACGGCCATACACACTTTCAGTGTCATGACCACTAACACCTTTAGCGTCACGACCACACAAAGACCTTCAGCGTCACGGCCATACACACCTTCAGCGTCACGACCATAAACACCTTCAGCGTCACGACCATAAACACCTTCAGCGTCACGACCACACACATATTTAGCGTCACGGCCATTCACACCTTCAGCGTCATGGCCATTCACACTTTCAGCGTCACTACCACACACACTTTCAGCGTAACGACCACACGCACCTTCAGAGGCACGACCATAATCACCTTCGGCGTCACGACCACACACATATTTAGCGTCACGGCCATTCACACTTTCAGCGTCACTACCACACACACTTTCAGCGTCACGACCACACACACTTTCAGCGTCACTACCACACACACTTTCAGCGTCACGACCACACGCAACTTCAGCGTCTCGACCATAAACACCTTCAGCGTCACATCCACACACACCTTCAGCGTCACGTCCACACACACCTTCAGCGTCACGACCACACAAACCATTGGAATCCATTTCTTTATACAAAATCATATAATTTTTCTATACATACACACCCTCAAAGGAAAAAAAAATACTACAAGCCCATCCGAAAAAGTACATAAATAATAAACCTCCGCCCTTATTTCACTCTATAACTCATCTGGTATGTCACCAGGTCCCGGACAAACCTCCGCCCCTATTTCACTCAATAACTCAACTGGTCTGTCACCAGAGTTGTTTTTTTTACACGCTTTTCAAAACGACAATTTCACCTCATCACTCATTCTCTCTAAAACCGATTCCTCCGCCCAACTTTATGAGTTAACACTTGTCTCTTTGTTTGTAACAGACATCCTCGTAAATCTAACCCCGCCCTTCGTCTCAACCTATTTCATCTCCTTCCTCCCCCACTTTCCTCTGAATCACCTTTCCATCAACCTCCCAATTTAGTATACATTAAGCTCATTCCATATCCAAAATTCATACCTCCCCACCCTCATTCCTCCACCTCCACTCCGTCACCCCACTCCCACCGAGGACAAATTGCCTCCCATTACTCTCACAAGTAATATTTAACAGACCACTTTATAGATTTACAATATTCCACAAGAGTTTTCACACAAAAACACGAAAATCGCTCTCGAGTACTCTCCCTTAGGTTATTACAGATAAATCCATCAAGTTGAGCCCTATATTACCTCACAAATCCATGGTCGCTGAAATTTTGGGGTATTTTCTGTTTTACGGAAAAAACAACATAATGACACAGGGATGGGCCAAGGCGGTTTTAAGAATAATTCCATGCGTTGAATGAAGCTCCATTGCTAAAACGTCGATTATTTCCCCTTGTAAAATGGTCCCTGTTTGAGACCTAAACAGACTTTGATTACGTCGAGTTTTATATTTTAGACAGAGACTCTTGAGACGGGAAATCTTAGATTTTTCTATCAAATTTTTTTTTGTCTCACAGACATTCTGTGATGTCTGAATGTGTGCGTGTGGGTGGTGGGGGAGAGATTGTGGCAGAAAAGTGTGACGGTGATCAGTACGATTTTTGGTTTATTTGAATGTAGTGGCCAAAGAATATGGAAACGAATGTGTTGTTCTCACTGTCATGTTAATAATTCTCCACGCCCACTCTTCCAATAGGCTATACAACCTCGGTACTACTCTCATCTTCCTGTTTCTGGTTTTGAATTTCAACCCATCTAAGTTTTCCTTTTATTTCGTTTAATAATTTTAGTTTACCTTTTTTTTCTTTGAGGGATGCTTGTGACTTCCTGTCACGCCTATATGTACCCTGTTGAAGCAACATATTCTTTTTTTTAAAAAAATATGAACACCTGATTGCAGTCTCATCCATATTTGTCCTCTGGCGGCTGGATAGCGAAGTCATTAGTACACTCGCCTCACAAGTTGAGGTGTGTGGTATCTAGCCCACGTTAAGGAACAGTAAAAATTTGATTAATGACTATCGCTAAAAAGTCCTCCGCTGACTTGGAAAGGAGATTGGTGACTCCAAGTCTACCAAGCCCCGAGAAAGTTATAATGGCAACATCAGAACCAACAGGGTTATGGGACATACAACGCTCTCTTCTCTTCCCTTTTTTTTTCAAATATTCTTTACTTGTAACACAATTGATAGAAAGTTAGAAAGTTCACATTAGGTCTAGGGCCGTATGCTCCAATTTGAGAACCACTGGTCAAATGTGTACCTTTGAAAGGTAAGACAGTGGCTACTACAGACATCCAAAGTTACGGACATTGGCTTATCTTTGATCTAAAGGAGACCCCCCCCCACACACACACACACACATACACCTACCACCGGAGTAAGGCGGAACAATTTGTTGGAGACAGTACAAGGAGCGTATCTCAGAAAAGTTGTCAGCCCTTGCTTATGCTGCTCCACAATGACAATGGTAATCATTGTCTAGGTAGCAGCACCTATCTATAGTTAACAATGTAAGCACACATAACCAATCAATTTTCGGTCACATTTTATGCCTCATGGGGAATACATGTTCAAAAAGTTATTGCCCTTTATTTTAAATACCTCGAGAGTAGTACTTAATTGTGTTTGGGTACAAAATCATGTTATGCGTTACCCGATATGACATCAATATGATACTTCATACAGAGTGTGAGATCCCCTTGTATCCAAATCTGGAACCCCCATACACAATTTGTGAGATCCCTTAGCAAGTTCTGTTAAATATGTGAGATAAACAATGGGCGAGCTGCATGCATTGCTGTAAGAATCTTAGTGAAAAGTGCGAGAACCGCTATCATTTTTGGGCAGTGTTTATCTATTCTGAATTGATCTACTATTTTTATATAACGCTACCGGGGTTAAGTAGTATGGCTGAATACATCATTCATTGAATTTTTATTACCAAAACACAGTCTGCTACAACAACATAGACATATATACATAATGCATGCAGGTAATATGCGACTTATTCCCATCTTTGATCCAAACGCCCTGAAAGAGTAACATTAATAGTCACGACATTGAAAGTCGATGTAAGCACACAACCACGCAAGCGCACATCCATTAACACACACACACACACACACACACACACACACACACACACCACAACACACACACACACACTCTGTTTACGCACTAGAACACATCCTACACACTCACACATACATGATACACAGCAGTCCTTGTTTCAAATACTGCGTTGGAAATAAGACTTTTATTGATTATTTTTATTTCAAATTTATAACGCCAACACATGGCACAGGATGACGATGAAATGGATGACTCTAACTACACACAACAGGGAGACACAGATGTACCATTATATTTGACACTGGTGCATCGGGTCGTGTAGTGTTTTCTAAAGCGTAGCCAGATTGGGTCGAGTGAACCATAATAGATATGAAAGACCAATAGTTGTGTGTTCTTTTGCTAATTCAGGGACGCAACCTCACCCAAATAGGGTAAACAAATAACAGTTTTCGGCATCCTTCCGTCTCACGAGACGATGGTAATAATAGTAGCAATAAATACAAGATCCGTCTACACCCAACTGTCTAGAACTCAGTTACCAGTAGGGTTGTTTTAGTATGTAAAAGTGTAGGTAACGTCACAGACGTCATTGTCTAGAACTCAGTTACCAGTAGGGTTGTTTTAGTATGTAAAAGTGTAGGTGACGTCACAGACGTCATTGTCTAGAACTCAGTTACCAGTAGGGTTGTTTTAGTATGTAACTATGTGTGACGAGAGGGAGGGGGCAGTCTAAGAATTGTAACGTCACGTCAAAACACGCTACTCTTATAAGTCAAAGTTTCATTTAAATATTCGATTTCTTTCTATTTATTTTATGACCTTTTGCATGGATTCCCGGGTGCTACGATATTAGCGTGTAGCCTTACACTAGTCTAAATACATACTGAAATAACAATAAAGTGTTTTGAAACATGCTCATTTTCAAATAGTCAATACCGCCTTAAGGCAGGGTGTCACAGCTTTTTTTGACATCATATTGTGGGGGGAGGGGTCTAAGTTTTTGTGACGAAGTGTGACAAGGGGGAGGGTAAAATCAGCTAAAATCACGTGACATCATTTATGGACGGGCTCTAACTGACAATGCCGTTCAGGTTTAATTTTCAATTAAATTTGTTTCCATAACATTTTTTTTTTTTTTAGTCCCATAACCTCTTTTTATCGTAGAGGATTCTAATGTTACCATTAGAATATTCTCGGGCTTAATAGACACTGTGAGACGAGCGCACTATTGACTTCGCTACCCAGCCGCCAAACTTAAGGGCCACAAAAAGTCTTAGAAGTTAATAAGACTCACATAGAGCTCCGTAATAGCTAAAATAAAACAGATATTAAAGCATTGGATAAATCAAGAACGTAAGTTCTCACGAGAAAATTATATTTATTTGTGAAATAATATACGTGTAGAAACAGCAGGATTACCAAAAATGGATATCAGAAAATGATTGACAGGCAAAAAAAAAAAAAGACAAAAACAAAACCGAAAAGTAGTGCAATCATGGGATTCCGAAATGCCTTTATTAGAGGATTTTGGGGCGTCTGCAGCATCTAAATTATCATTGGCATTGAGGACATCAGTACAAGTCAACAGCCAGACACAGCTGAGGCAATTGTTTCTAACTTGATCGTCGCTGACTCTTATTCTTTTCCTAAATTGGATATTGAAAGGTATGTCAGGACACACGACCTTTCAAATGAATTTAAATTGCAGCTGATTCGTGACTGTTGGACCCCTGATAAAATGTATGAGTTTAGAGCTGACAGTGTTGGACACAGAATTTTTATTTTTTAAATATGCATTACTATCAAACTATTCCCAGTGGCTTTTATACTCGCAAATGTTAAAATGTGTCTTTTGAAAATATTGCATGTTGTTTCCGAAAAAATTAATTCGAGGAGTTCAGTTGGAACTTGCCATCGAACAATGCACAAAATGCCCGGTCGTATCTTTATTTAACCCAGTGACAAAAAAAAATTGATGCAACACCGCATATTTCATTATATTTCACTTTGGCTTCTTGTGCCGCCCATCAACAAATTTCCCCAATAGTGTCCGTTATTTCAGAGTCAGCCATCTGGCAACCCTGAACTGTAGCCCCAGAACCTCACTGCAGTGTATTTCATACAAAATAAGATGACCGAAAACTTATGGTGCAAGCTAGAAATCAAATTTAATAAGTAAAATTTTCACCTTAAAAAAAAAGAACGTGTTAACAAAAATACACACAGATTTTTTGACGACAACAGCAACAACGCGACCAAATTTCCTACAATTTAGATATCAGATAAGTTTCCCCTATTTAATATCGAAGATGTTGTAGAAAAGTTTAGTATGCAATTTTTAAATCACATTTTT
Source organism: Radix auricularia (assembly GCA_002072015.1). Classification (NCBI taxonomy): domain Eukaryota; kingdom Metazoa; phylum Mollusca; class Gastropoda; family Lymnaeidae; genus Radix; species Radix auricularia. The sequence continues at coordinate 71,630 of MUZC01000191.1, read as the reverse complement.
AAAATGCAATAAATTTTTCGTTGTTATATTAAAAGACATACACACAAACAAACCCAAGAACTTACACAAACCCACACACATACACACACACAGAGACTTGATATAATTTGGATGGGGCAATATTTCGACTCTTGATTTCTGTTGTATCTAGTTTAAATAATTTCGTGTTCATATTTTATGTTCATATTTTATGTTCATATTTTATGTTCATATTTTATGTTCATATTTTATGTTCATATTTGTAAAAAAAATGTGCAATTGATTTTCAATAATCCATGGTCCATGGGTTGCCTTTTAACCCAGGAAGCCGAGGGCGTCTGGGGTCCTCTTGTTAGGCGCCTCCCCCACCCCACCCCCTATCATGGATACGTTTTGCAAATTGAAGACAAAGAAAACATTAACATGAGTGATTGGCCGATAGTACGGAGGAAAGCCGATAATTCATAAGTTTTTGTGTTTTTTTTTAAAATAAAAAGGATAATTGACCATGTGTGTAATTATCACTGCTAGGTCAAGGGGCGTCATGGTTGCCAGGTCAGGGGGCGTCATGGTTGCCAGGTCAGGGTGCGGTTAGAAACTCTCGCGCGTTGAACGGCTCCCTTGTGAGCCTCTGACATCATGCAATTATATCTAGAAATCGCGGGCGGCAAATCCTTGCGCTATGCTATTACCTTGCTGCGTCAACGCCATGGAATCATACAGGCTTCTCTCCCCTTTGCTATTTTACCAAATTGGAGGCTGTGAAAGAAGGGGGGGGGGACCTGCCTGCCATTAGACGGAAAAAATATTTGAAAATTTTGCGTTTAATAAAATTTGAAATGATATCATTGGATCATGTGATGAATAAAAATAGACACAGGGGAAACAGAGGCCTACTTGTGGAGATGGTCGGAGAGGGGATGGTGCGGAGGGTCATATCCATTAGAGTCCATTAACCAAGTATTAGAGATTAAAGTCTGTTTTAGGGCTGTACTAGAAGTATCTTTAAAAAGAACCGACGCCCTACTAAAGTATCTCCAGTTTTTTTGTTTGTTTTTTTGGTGTGGCTGTTCCTCTCCAACCCGTCCCACCCTCAATATTTTTGTTGGAAGGCACCCCCTCCGTACCCCTGGCATCATGGCTAAAAGAGACAAATCTTATGGAGTAACAGAAATAGCTTTAGAAATTTAATGACAGCTTATAATTATTTATTCAATGGTATAGGGCTTAGGTGTTGTTTTTTTCTTCTTGCGTTAAGAAAAGTGGTTTTAAACACGGAAAGACATCAAGGAATAGGATATATGAGAAATAGGGATATTCTGAAGTCTAACGAGATATAACAGTAAAAATATGGTAGATATCGGGAGATTTTGATGTCTGGCAAAATGTGGCAATACTTATGATGATCGTAACACGCTCATTGGTACCACCACTGGCGCTACGTGAATGGGAGATTTCTGGAGGTAAGTCCGTTGAATTTCTGATAGCATCGCTGGATAGCAACAAAACAGGGAGGAAAAAATTTTAACACTCGACAGTTTAGGGGAACAAGATAAATGGATAATAAGTGGATCGTGATAAGTAGAATAGGATAAGTAGATCATGGAAAGTAGATCATGAAAAGTTAAACATTATTAGTGGATAAGACAACGGAGCCTGATACGTGGAACAAGATATGGGGATCATGATTAGTGGAACAAGATATGGGGATCACGATTAGTGGAACAAGATATGGGGATCATGATTAGTGGAACAATATAGTGGATCATGATTAGTGGAACAAGATATGGGGATCATGATTAGTGGAACAAGATATGGGGATCATGATTAATGGAACAAGATATGGGGATCATGAATAATGGAACAAGATATGTGGATCATGATTAGTGGAACAAGATATGGGGATCATGATTAGTGGAACAATATAGTGGATCATGATTAGTGGAACAAGATATGTGGATCATGATTAATGGAACAAGATATGTGGATCATGATTAATGGAACAAGATATGTGGATCATGATTAGTGGAACAATATAGTGGATCATGATTAATGGAACAAGATATGTGGATCATGATTAATGGAACAAGATATGTGGATTATGATTAGTGGAACAATATATTGGATCATGATTAGTGGAACAAGATATGTGGATCATGTTTAGTGGAACAAGATATGTGGATCATGATTAATGGAACAAGATAGTGGATCATGATTAGTGGAACAAGATAGCCTTTCCCAACAAGGCTAAGCTTCCATTCTGTTCCCTGCTCTTAATTCGACAGACATTGATCACAACTTGGAGGTAACATGGAGGGTTAATTTAAGGACCCTCATTGAACATTATAGCAACGACCTGGGGACCCAAGGTATCACCTTACACAATTCTAAATTGTTTCGGAGATGAGACAGACACTTGCAGCGAAAAGAGCATTAGGGAAACACAATAAACCAGTTGTCCAGATTATCGTGCGATGAGTTCGGCTTTACACTGACGTTCCAGGATCGGCGCCCCGTAAGCAAAGTGAAGGAGGGTTCATTGACTGGGAAAGACGAATAAATGGCGCATAAGTTACCTGTAGCAATGTCATAGAGAAATTTGGCGTTCATGTATTGTAAGGCGTATTCAGTTATGACATCACATCAACCTGATCTTATAATTGATAAACTACGGTTGATTTCCCCTTCTCCGGCCATAATGAAGAACTGTTTTACTGTAGACTAATTATAATATCAATCCCCAACACCTGAAATACCGAGTACTCCAGTTCGGGAAACCTCGCTCTGAAGTGAATTCTCCAAAGTTCAAGAGTAAATATAGTCTTCCAAATAACACGTTATCGATATTAATATGCCCCTGTTCATATATTCATTCATATATATTATCAATTAATTAGCTATTAATTTTAACACATATATAAATAGAACTGAAAATCACAAGGGACCAAAGAAAACGAGTAATGGCTGTTTTTGTTTTAAGAATTTATTTCCCCCTCTTTGTTACGTTTGCACGTCTAATAATTTAATTATAATGGGCCGGAAAAGATTGTTGAGTAAAAAAATGATGATTAATTATTAATTTTTAAAGAATAAATTGAAAACAAAATGAAACATTTAAAAAAAAAATTAATTGATTAAAATAAATTAAACGATTAATTGATAAATTAATCGTTAAATTCCGCATCCCTAATTTATTCAAATTTAAATATAAATTAAAGCAGTGCCTTAAATAGGCTAACAGGTCTTATCGGCAACTACTAGTACCGTCTGCTGTAAAACATGAATAGTTCAGAGAAATCAGCTATAAATAGAACAGCTGCAAGATGTCATAGGCACGCCCAATTAGCTCGCCAGAATAACAAGCGTCAAACGATGTGTTTGGGGTAGGGACGCCTTATAACCAGGAGGCCATGTTTGTATCACTTCGCAGCAATGTCAATACCTGTAACGCGGTGTGTTGTTTTTATTTTAATTTTTTAACAGCGCGTTCGGCTTTCGATATTGAATATCCCAAGGAGGTTTCATTGTAATCAAACCTCCTTGGAATATCCCAACAAAGTATCTCTCCCACACAGGAGATACAAGAGTGCGCACTTTTTCTTTTTTTTCTCCACGATTTTTTTTTTCTTCTTTGAAGTACTGCTTCTCTGTAGCTACTCATTGATTCTGGTTAATTATAATTACTTTCTGATTCTCTCCTTCCCCCTTCCTCTCCCCTACCTCGCTCCTATCATAAAAAAGTAATATAATTTTATTTTATGTATCTATTTTGAAAAGTAAATTTGATGCCATTTTATTCATGATTTTATATTAAATTTGATTTATGGACGCATAAGGATCGAGTGTAACGGCTTCCCCCCCCCCCCCCCCCCCCCCACCGCACCACTCCCCACCTACCAATATCGTTTGAGCTGCTTTCTATACATCGTTAGTATTCAACTTTAGATCTTTTAAGAGTGCCTACATTTTAGCACGCCTTAAGTTTCAGTACCACTTGCAAGTAGCTTTGCAACGTCATGAGTGATAGATGGTATTTTTAAAAATATTTTTTTAATTTTTTTATCTTTAAAACCAAAAGTGCAAAAACACTAGCACGAATTAGCCTTCCTAGTGTAAAGATGATAGCATTCGTTAAACACTTTAGTCAGCAACTCCATGTTTTTAATTCAACAGTAAATGCACAAGGCTGTATGAAGAATTACTTAGACCTATGACTTATCAATCTTTGTGTGTGTGTGTGCGTGTGTGCGTGTGTGTGTGTGTGTGAGAGAGAGAGAGAGAGTAAGTGTGTGTGTGTATGTGTGTGTGTGTGAGAGAGAGAGAGAGAGAGAGAGTGAGTGTGTGAGAGAGAGAGAGAGTGAGTGTGTGTGTGTGTGAGAGAGAGAGATAGAGAGTGAGTGTGTGTGGGTGTGTGTGTGTGAGAGAGAGAGAGTGAGTGTGTGTGTGCGTGTGTGTGTGTGTGAGAGAGAGAGAGTGAGTGTGTGTGTGTGTGTG
>MUZC01000191.1:36749-48584 GCA_002072015.1 Radix auricularia | reverse complement strand
ATGTCGTAGCACTAGTTTCCTGACTAGCGCTACGACATGTCGTAACGCTAGCAACATCCGACCGGGTCGTCTGCCGCTACGACAAAATTGTCGTAGCGCTAGCCACATCCCAATAGTAATAGTAATAGAGTGAAAATGAGGTTGAAGGATGAATTGAATGGTTTCCAGTGACAAGTCTGCACAAGGTACATTTTACTATTCCACATGAAACAAATTATTTTAAATTCTTGCGATTGTGCGTGAATCGTTTCTTGAGGATTTTCATTTACGGCTTTACTTTACAGTATGCTAAATATTAATATAGTAAAAAAACCTGTAAAAACTACCAAAAACCTTCCCAAATCGAGCGATTACTCTAGCGAGGGAAACAGCCGCCATTGCCGAAAGTCAAAAACAACGTTTTTCACACACTGAAGAGTTTTAATTTTCTGTAATTTTGTTTCTAAAGAGAGTTCTATTGAGGCACGCATTATCACGCTTTAACGCATTAAGAGTTATTTAACATTTATTTTCAAGATTAATGCTTTAAATACAATTGATGTTTAAAAATGTAATTTTTAAATTAGCCTGCCTATGTTCATTAAATAATTATAACTATATATGCCTCGCTGCGTAGCATACACAGCAGACTTGCTCATGGGTAGTGAAAAGAAAGAGGGGAAAGAACGGAAACAAACTACAGCATGAAGAAATCAAAACAATGCGAATGAACGTCGGTGGGTAGGAACCACCAACACATTGTTGGTCTAATGTTATCTGCCTGACCACTACCCTTCACCACCCTAGCTTGTCAACCATAAACTGTGATTGGCCGAGCCTAGCGAGGGTCAACCATGTTCGCAAAAAAGCGGGAAAAGAATGGGCGCTAACACACATTTTTAAAAAAATTTTTAAAAAATTTTCTGTTGCTTGAACCCAGGGCCTTTCGCGTGTAAGGCAGGCGTGAAAATCACTACACTATAAATCACATGTTATTCGGTGAAGGAACAATGCAAGAACCATGGTTGCCCCTCTCTCCACCACCTCTGCTTGCCAAACCATAAACTGATTGGTCGACACCAGTGAGGGTCATTCGTCATGATTATTTGCACATACTCACTTTTATGAATCATAAATATAGATACAGTAAAATTTATATGGAAATTAAGTTTTATTTGTGTTTTATTTAAAAGTCTACATTAGCCATTGTGTCTTTAATAAGAAAGGCAAATCTAATACTCATTAAAAATATGATTTTTCAGATATCCCAAAATCCTTATGTTTATGATAATCACATTGAGAAAATTAAAGCTCTAAGGGGATTGGGTGATCTCCACAGACTGAGGGATGCAAGAGAGGAAATGAGTAAACATTTTCCTCTAACTGAAGGTAATTAAATGCAAGCTTAAGTTATGCAGGTAATCTAGGATTACATATTTCTTTAAAAGATCAAGCACATTTTTTATTTTTAACTTTAATTTCCTATTCTTTTCAGAATTATGGCTTGAATGGCTACATGATGAAATACCTCTAGCTTCAGATGAAAATGAAAAGAAAGAAATTGAAAAGCTTTTTAAAAAATCTTTTGATGATTACCAATGTGAGTTTACAAGAGTCAAACATTTTCTCTCTTTCTTAAACTTCCACTAAAAAGTGTCTGCTGCAGATTCGTTATACATTATTTGCATAGTGATGAATATTTTGCTAACTGATGTGATTAAAAATTCAACTTACTAGCAACACACATACACAATTTTAAAAAACTGTTTTAGAAATGATTTACAGTGGAACCCACTTACCTCGAGATCGGTTAGCTCGACCACCCTATTATGTCGACGTTTTTTATTGGAACCGCCAAATTCTCTCTTTGTCATAGCATTTTCTCGTCGTTTAATTCTATTTTTTTAAGTCGCCGAAACCTCATAACACGAGCACAAAAAGGGTCAAATTTGCCACTTAACATTGGTTATCTCGATCCCCATGACCAATCGTCAGCTTTTGAAAATGTTAGCTATGATTTTTTTATAACCAAGGGAAGGGACCAAGTTTCTGCCTCACCAGGGTCTGCTGGTGACGTCACAGCCCACTTGCGTTTTGCTCTCAGCGCTGTGTTGCTTCTGGTACTATGGCAAAGAAACCGAAGTAACTGCATATATACGATACGTTTCAGAGATGTGTTGGAGAGTAATAAAAGTTTTTATCGATAATCGACGTTGGTTTTTATTTTAAATTTGTAAATTTCTGCTGTCAGTTGGTGCACATATACCTTTTGTTGTTAGCAAACATGTATGTACAATTTTATAGCATGCCGATAGCTTCATCAAACAAATAACGGCAATGCTGTTGTGTTAAAAAAAACCTCCAAAAACACATGCATGAACATTATCATTTATTAACGCTAGTGATGGGACGATACCAAAATCATAGGCTGCTTACTGTAAACAAGGCTCCCCAGATTTTAAAATATATAATATAACAGACTACAGACAGTTTACCCACCCCCACTTTCAATCTCGCACACCATTGTTGTTGGTTAGTCCTATTAGCATCAAGTTACCGAAGGAATTCTAAGTCCATTGTAAGCTGAGGGGATCGTATGGAATAATAAAATGTACCGTGTGCAGACTTGTTGTCACTGGCAACCATTCATCCTTCAACCTCATTTTGACTACATGTATTACATGTACTGTACTACTGCTTTGTTCTCATTGTTTCATTCATAAGAAGTGGCCATGTGCAAAAACCATTTAACTATTGGTTAGAATTAATTAAAATATGTCAAAGTTGAAGGTTCAAAAGTTCAAAAGGAGTACCTAATTTATTTGTGTACGTTTATATAGAGAAGAGTACGCTTTGTCATGAGTCATATATAGGACACGATAGACCATTCTGAGTCCATTGTAAGCTGAGGGGACGGACCCAAAGAAGATGATTAGGAAGAGAATGTTTCGGGGACAATGAGGGGATGTGTAGGTTACTTATTTGTGTAGCTTGTAAGGAAAATCAAGCAAGTGGCTTCGAAGGCACAGTATCGCTCAACCTGGGAATCACCGCAAAACGGCGTTATATTTAAACTTAAACGGTCTTTAAAAACGAACGGTCTTAACAACCTTAAGAAAGAGTGAAGAAATAGTGTCCCGATATTCCGATACGATTCTGATTAATCGTCCCATCACTAATTAACGCACAAAACGTACATAAAGAAATTTCAAGCGCATGTTAATATTTTGCCGCCATATTGGTTTTCGCTATAACTCAATCATCGGTTATGTCGATGCCATTTTTCATACCCCAACGCCGTCGACTTAAGCGGTTTCGACTGTATTTATTGTTGCAAAATCATACAAATTTTATTAATTTTTTTTTATTTTTACTATTAATTTGCTTTTTTTTTTTGTTAGCTGTTCCTATTTGGCTAGAATATGTTCAGTTTGCCATCGGGCGTATGGGTGAAAAGGAGGGACTAATCACTGTTCGAAATGCATTTGAGCAAGCACTTACTGCTGTTGGACTGCATGTCAGTCAGGGTTCAAACATATGGGAAGCGTATAGAGAATTTGAGAATGCTCTTTTGGCTGGTTTAATGGTAAGAATAATCTACTTTTCCCTTTTGTTTTTAAATAATTTTATTTTGTACTATTGTTAATGACAATGCATAATTAAATTCCATGCTCAATTTTATTATCAAACCATTAACCCTGAGATAAAAACCGCAAATATAATAGCAATTCATAACCATTTAATAGGCCAGATTTCATATTTACCATGCATCTAAAATATGAATACATGCCTGTTTGGCTCATAGACAATTCTTAAAATTTAAAAACAAGCAGCTGTTTCCATTTTTATTTTTTACTAGCCTCAGCCAGGAGCTGTTGTGACAAAGGAAGAAGAAGAAGCTTTTGCCATTCAGAATCAGAGGGTTATCACTTTATTCAAAAGACAGTTGGCTGTTCCACTTCTTCGTAAGTAGAAGTGGATCTGAGATTAGTGTTTAGTTTTGGTTGTCTTAAGTGAGGAAAACTAATGAAGCACCTGTCTTTGAATCAAGTTAGTATTTTTTGTTTAAACCAAATGTCTTTCTTTTTTTAAAAAATGCCTTTGTTGTTAAGTTAGTGCCACAGTGAAGGAAAACAAGTATAATTGGTTACATACTGAATGTGTATATATTTTTTTTTTAATTTAATGTAAGGCTAGTAATGCAAATCTTATTGCTTCAGACATGGAGGATACACTTAAGGAATATAAAGACTGGTTGGGACAAGATGATATTGATCCAGAGACACAAGCAGCTTACAACAAGGCTTTAAGCTTGGTGAACAGCATACAAAGTCTGGAAGACAAGCTGGTATGTCTTTTCTTTTAACTGTTATCTAATTTAATCATATTGTCATTTCTTGAATCCCATGAGTTGTTACTAGCATCTTATGTGGTATGGTTTGTTTCTTCTCTTAATTAAATAAGCTTACAGCGTCAATGCTTAATTTTTTAGGAAAGTGTTTTCTAGCCCTAATATCAATACAGTATATGGTTGAAGTTTTGCATGCAATACGCTTTTTACTCTTGTTTTAACACCGAGTGTTTTAATTAAAAATATACAGAGATTGTTGCCATAAACTTGGAGTGCTTCAGCTCAACATAATTATATTCTCTCATGTATCCATGAAAGCTGACCAGTGAGCCACCACACCTCGAGGCATACCAGGAGTACATAGCTCATGAGCTCAAGACAGAGGATCCTTCTAGAATACAATGTATCTTTGAGCGGGCCCTGAAAGACAACTGCCTGAATGCGGAAATGTGGTTGCAGTACACAGGTTATTTGGTGAGACATTTGTCAGGGGTATGAGAATCACTGTGGGTGAATGCTTGTTGACTGGGGGGAACACGGGTTCACTGGGATGATTTGTAGTGAACTCCGATCACGGGTGTGTGTGGGGAGAGGACATGCAGGTGGTCAGAGAGTCCGGTTGGGTCAGAGAGTTAGTTGATTGAGAATGGATCAGAGCCCAATCTGGTCTAGTCGGACCGAGGGCTATGCTTGTAAAATAAGATTATGTCGGGTTGTTGTACAGAAATTGTATAAATATTTGATTTGTTGTATCTATGAAGAACAGTCAATTCTACAACGGAATAATTATTTGACGTTTTATGTAGACCTGCGTCAGTTTTTGTGTGTACTATGTGCAAGCGGGGAGCGAAGGTAAATCCCTAGAGACCTGACAACAGTTTTATTTCAAATTGGGCTGGTTAATGATTAATCTAAATTTAATTGTTAACTTTTGAAAAATTAACAGTTAATTTATTGAATTAATCATTAACTTTCATTAAAGCCAAACATCTCAAGGGAAGTAACAAAATCAGGCTATTTCCCCTGTCTAATATAGAAACATATTATATTTTTAACTGTTATGGACTGTTGTACTATTTTCCTCAGGGATACAGATCCTGAGATCTGGGTTACTATATTGTCTATTAATTATTATTCAATAAATTGAAAAGAAAAGAAAGATTATAAATATTTTCTTAAATTTTAATCAAATTTTTATCGATTAAAGATATTTAATCTATAAAATTTGTAACGGTTAATCGAGAAATTAATCATCAATTTCCCCAGCCTTAATTTCAAATAGTCAATTACCATTTAAATAATTCATTAATTTATCTCTCTTTGCCTTCCCAACATAAAATGAGCTTTGCTGATTCCTTTTTTTTTCTTAAATTTAGGACAAGCTAAAAGTCAAACAACAAATCACGTCAGCTTATGAAAGAGCCCTACGAAACTGTCCCTGGTCTTCTCTGCTGTGGGTAAAATACTTGCTGGCAATGGAGCGACAGCAAACGAGCTTCAGTACAATGAAAGGTAAATGCCTCTGCCAAATTGTCGTGGGCAGCATCAATTTTTATAAAGACTCAAAAATAATTTTTTTTATCAAAAGTTACCATGTAGTCAACAACAACAATAATTTTGTATTATTTTTTTTGTCTCTCATCAAGTTCTCTCAATTTAGCACTTGTTATTTTTATTTTATTTTAAATGTACTAGTTATTATTCCCATATGGCTTTGGATAGAAATTTTGGATCATCATTTCATTAAAACTTGACTGAACATCAGAGGGAACTAAACATGTTAAAACTTTTCCCCTGCTAAACAAAAATTAAGAATCATGAATGCATTAGAAAAAGATACAATAATAAAAAGAAACAGATTTGAAAGCATCTCATTCTTGAAACAAAGCAAAGAAGTAGGAGAAAAAAGCTATGGCTATAGATTCCTGTTTAGATTAGTTGCCTTTTTTTAATGTTGACACTGTTTTGAAAATTTTAGAGCTTGCAGAGAAAGCTCTACTGGCAGGCTTCTCACATTCTGGAGACTACCTGGCTGTTTGGTGTCAGTACTGCGACTACCTGCGTCGAAGGATAGACTGGGAGCAAGGTGTGTTACCATTCAAGTAATATATCAAGTCAGAGAGTTGAAGACCTTGATTCAGACATTGGTGATGAATCATCCTCTGAAATTAAAAAAATTATGCACATTCTAAAAAAAAAAACAAATTCAATGTGTAATAAATTAATGTATTAAATTTATAAATGCACATCACCACACTTGAAAGTAATAAATTTATAAACAAAACATCTGTAACGATGTTTCCATAATTTTTTTAAGGGAATTCCACGTTATTTAAATCATTGAAAGGTTTAATGAAAATTTTACCCTTAACTAACAATTTTGTTTTGATGATTTGAAATCACCACCTTCTTTCTTAAAATACGTCGGAGAAATAAGGATCAAAACACAGAGCAGGCCCCCTATATGTAGTGATTGAAAGCTCCCAATGTTAACACAAAGCAATTAGAAATGTTTATGTTTTTATTTTATTTTCACAGATCACGTAGAAACACTGGAGACTTTTCAACTGACAATTGAAAGAGCCATTGATTTTATGTTTGAGAGTAAGTCCAGATTTTTGCTTTAGATTTAAAATTGTTATAGCATCTTTATTCATGTAGATTTTAATATCTGCCCTCACTGGCTGTCAAATGCTGAGATCTTGTTAAGCTCCATTAAAGACATGTGTTGAACAGAATATAGTGTCAAGATCATGATCATCATATTGTCCCATCTGGGGCATAGGCCACGAACAAAGACTCTCCAGGCATCCGGGTCTTTTGCCAATCTCTCTAACTGTCCCAGCTGTTCCCACTATTTTTGGAGTCATTTCATTCGGGACTCACTTATCCCTATGAGGGCTAGCTTGTATCATTGCATTTTCGCAGTAACTTGTGCAGTTTTTCCAGCTTTGAACATGGTCCTTATGTTCCATGTTCCTAAGCTGGCGGTGGTCCTAGTGGAGAGGATGGTTGTCTGCCGGGTGGTTTCCGATTTGCTTTGGCCACCCAGCTTCATGAGTTCTCTGTTAAGAGATCCATCATCTCCAAGGTAGGAGTTTCCTATTTTTATCTTTGTTAATGTTTCTGTAGCAAGGCTTTTTTACTGGAAGGGATGCTAGCCCTTCCCACAACCCTCCTCCTCTCTCACTCGGGCTTGGGACTGCTACAGCGGAGTTATTGTCAAGATACTGTAGGATTATTGTTAAACTTATGTCCAGTGATTAGACAAAGAGTGTATTTATAAATTCATAACATTGTAGAAGCTTATCACAGCACAAGAATTGTATCTTCTAACAGTTATGACAAGTAAGATCAACGGTGGGGAGGGTTGGTCTTTCATGAGATGTGTCTCATAAACTTGTCTTGTTCTAGTACTAAGTGAACTCATCAAACTCATAATGTCAGTGCTGGGCTTTTGTGTGACTTATGTCAGCGCTGTGCTTATGTGGGACTCATGTCAGCGCTGGGCTTATGTGTGACTCATGAGCTAACATCCAATTTTTAAAAGATTTGTAGTCATCGGCCCATCATCTGTTGTGTTGGATTTTGTTTTTAAATTTTTTAAGTCATTATAGTTTATTTAATTTGGCTATCATTTTTTTATAACTGTGCCATCGTTTTTTTTTTTAATGCCTTGGCCATTTTTTTTTTTTGACTTGGCCATAATTTTTTTTATATTGGTTATTTTGGCTTGGCCTTAACTTTTCCCCCTACTAGAGTTAAGCAATTCTTTTTATTCCACAAAATTAAGAAATTAATTTAATTCCAACTACCAAGACCTTCAAGACTGCACATAAGACGGATCTTTTCAAAATGTATTTACATAATTAATGAAACAAAATTTCTTTTAATGATTAATGTAATCTCCATGTAAAGCGTTATGAGCCCGGTCCCTTGCTCGGATACAACGCTATATAAGTTATCAATTTATTATTATTATTATTATTATTATTATCATTGACTCATCTAGATTATGGCAAAGATGGAGACCCTGAGGCCATTCTGCAACAGTTTTGGGCTTTTATCGAGGTAAGATGATCTGTTTGGTTTCAAATATGCAAAATAAAAGATAATTTAAGAACAAATGAAGTGATAGGTGGGTCATGTACAGACAGCTCATAAATAATCTTTAGTAAAATTTGTTTTAAGATATCATATTCAGGTTTAAGTGTCTTTCTTTTTTGAAAAGTAAAAAATGCAGGTTTTTAAAACGTTCTTCATTCATTGATTAATAGCAGAATATTTTATCTGTACACTTTATTTTTTTATTTATGGTTATAAATTGTTCTAGTCACAAACTGAAGGAAGTTTTTCTAAACATCCTGAGAATCCTCAAAGAGAAATACATGTAGACAGTTGCATTAAAATTCTTGTGTCTGCCATCAAGCAGGAGCTTCTTTCTCATACATGTTGACATCAGAATTTTGGACACATGTTGACATCAGACTTTCTCACATATGTTGACATCAAAATTTTGGACACGTTGACATCAGACTTTTGGACACATGTTGACATCAGACTTTTGGACACACTTTACATCAGATTTTCTCACATATGTTGACATCAGACTTTTGGACACATGTTGACATCAGACTTTTGGACACATGTTGACATCAGACCTTTGGACACACTTTACATCAGATTTTCTCACACATGCTAACATCGGACTTTCTCACACATGTTAACATCAGACTTTCTCACACATGTTAACATCAGACTTTCTCACAATAGGTTAATAGCAGAATGTCCAGTGTTTTTTTTTTCCTCTCAACAGGCCAAGTATTGCAAGAACTTGGAGAAGGCCAGGGAGATTTGGAATCAAGTCATGCAAGCAGGACATGGCTCCGGGGCTGCTCTTTGGCTGCAGTACTATAGGCTGGAGAGGTAGGTCATAGTAAATGTATTCAGAATATCCAAGACCTATGGCTGCAGTAAAATAGGCTGGATAGGTAGGTCATAGTAAATGTATTCAGAATACCATGACCCAAGACCTTTGGCTGCAGTACTATAGGCTAGAGAATAAGGTTGTTAAACGATAATAAAAAATCCGGCTGAAGCCAGAGCCAGATTTGTAAAAATGCAGGATTCCGGATTAGCCAGAGCTATTATATTTATATTTATTATTTGCAAAACTGGGCCATTGGATTTAGCTGGATTTAGGAAGTAAATTTCTGTGGGAGCCAGGTTTAATAGAGTCTTGATTTGCAGGACCCAGCACCAAAATCTGGTATACCCCTAATTTCTATGAAGTCAGCAGTTAAACTTTAATCGGTTTAAAATAGGATTTACATAACTGATAATCGGTTTGCCAAAAAAAAACCCACGAAATTAACAACCCTACTAGGTTGTTTGTTTCAATTTTCACAGTTCTCAAGATAAGAAAATTACACTTTTGTTATGATTTTCATAAGAAAAAAAGGTTTAAATTAGGGCTGTTAATGATTAATTTAAATTTAATGGTTAACTTTTGAAAAAATTAGTGATTAATTAATCGTTAATTTCAAATAAAGTAAAAAATTTAATTTTATGATGGCATAAGTTACACTTATTAAGTGTTCTTGTTGAAAATCTAAATAACACTGGAATGTCTCCTATATATGATATCTTTTAAACCAACTACTCAAAAAGACAAGTGTGTTGACATTATTTGGATCAAGTGATGAGCGGGTCTAATTGACAATATAACCAGCCGAGCTGAGCAATCATTCCCATGGAACTTAAGTTACTGGTTTGCACAAAACAGTCTTTGCAAGGAATGACATTATGGGATATCAGTGTTCATTAAGTTTCCACCATTGTAGAGGGTTAATGGATTTAGAAACTTTCATCTCTATTTAGTAACGCAGTAATTCATCAGAAGAGCTGCTGCCATTTTCTGTCTCTGAGTCAGACTTCATTACTGCCATTAGCTTAATACGCTTTTCATTTTGGTTTGATGAGTAGAAGAAAGGCTAGAACCAGGGTTGGCAAACTTTATCATAATAATAATAACCCCCTTTTCAGACCATGACGACCTATGGGGAAAATGAAGTAGCATTCACAAGTTTCATTGAGCCACCACTAATGAGCAAGGGATTGTGTGGCTAGCACATTGCCCCAGCACCAAAGAAACATTCCCGTCAGTCAATAGTTTAAAACCAATATGTTTGTTTTATCGTAAGGAAAATTTATTATTTTTCGGTCGCTATTTTATAAAAATTGTTTAAAACTTTTTGACTTCCAATAATTTGTAAGTGGTGCGTCGATTAATCATTTACAAAAATTTAATCGTTACAATTTTTTACAATTAATCGAGAATTTAGTAGTTAATTTCCGCAGCCCTGATTTATATACTTGCCAATTATTTTCTTGAATAATATTATAAATAAGTATTATATTCCTTATTTTTAAAATGATGCATTGTTCTTGACTCTGTGACATGTACGCGGCCACTTAAAGTTAAAGCAAGTGACACATTTGCAAAAAATTTCCATTGGTTACTATTAGATAACGGGATAGGCTTCTTGACTTTCAAACATTTTATTTATTAAATCGACTGTTTTTTTTTCTTATTGCAACCATTTGATTTTAATTTAACTTTACAAACAGTCCTCTAACTAAAAGCAGTGCTTAAACGCTTTTCAAACAAATCATCCCATTTTTCTTGTAGAACGTTTGGAGACAGCAAACATTGTCGAAGAATCTTACAAAAGGCCCTGAACTCTGTCACAGACTGGCCTGAATCCATCACACAAGCGTACATCAACTTTGAAAGGGAAGAAGGTATGTATCTCTGCTCAATTCTCTTTCAAATACGACTAAAGTTAATAAAAGTCAATTTAAAAAAACTTAGTGAAACTCAGTGCAGATTGTTGTTTTGAAATTTATCTTTAATATAGAGCTCATGTAGTCTTAATTAACATTGATTTTATAGGGAACTTGGAGCAGTATGACACAGCTGTCAGCAAATGTGAAGCGCAGTTGGAGAGGATAAATGAAAGAAGGGCTAAGGTAAGACTATGGTTTGTGGTGTAAGACTTTCATCTAAATGTAAACATTAATATTTATAAACTATCATTTTTGACCCCCATAATATTATGATAATAGAGAACACAAATATTTTTTTTCTAATTAACATTATTCCATGATGAGTATGAATTTTTATTTATAATTTTGATTGGCAAGGTGTCATGATTGGTACAGGTTATTACAAAAAATCATCTGTCATTATACACAGCTTATTGTTGCTTATGAGAAATATCATTTCAGAATATGATTAGCACCATGATTACAAAAAAGTATTGAAATAAATTTACAGAGCAAATATTTCTACTGCTCTTTATATCCCAGAAAAATGTTTAATTGATCATTGATAATTTTTACTCAGACATTTCTGATTGTGTAACTTCTTTCTTTCACTGACATGTGTGCAGGGGGATTTTTATAAGTTGAGAACTTGATTGTGAAATGTCCCCCCCCCCCCC
>MUZC01000191.1:24848-36685 GCA_002072015.1 Radix auricularia | reverse complement strand
TTTCCCTTTTTTTTTTTTTTAAAGATAAAACAAACAAATAACAATGACTTGATGAATTCAGGCTGCAGAAAAAGAGCAACTGCTGCAAGACATCAAGAAGAAAGACAAGAAGAAACCACAAAAACAAAAGTTTGGTGATGGGCAGGGGGAAGGCCGACATGGCGGTCAGACCAAGTCCAGTGACAGTTCCTCAAAAACTAAAAGAAAGGTAGAATGTCAGATTTTTTTATGTTTGCATCATTAAATGTAAGTTGAACAAGACCTGGTAGTATGCAACGGGTAGGCCCTGCATTAAAAAAGTATGTTTAAATGTAAGTTGAACACGACCTGGTAGTATGCAACGGGTAGGCCCTGCATTAAAAAAGTATGTTTAAATGTAAGTTGAACACGACCTGGTAGTATGCAACGGGTAGGCCCTGCATTAAAAAAGTAATGTTAAGACTTGTTGACCGTCAGTCTGTATCTTGCCTATTATGTTTTGAGAACCAAAAAGACGACCAAATTTTCACCTCGCGTCTTCTGATGTGACATCAAAGTGCCTGTGATGTCACCACCGCTTGTCTTCAGCTCTCACTCTTCTCTTCAAACGTCCATGAAATAAATTTTGAGAAAACATGAAATTTTTTATCAATGTGGTAATTTCAAGTCAAATGTTTTTGACGTGCACGTACTTAGCAGGAAAAATGTCACTATAACTATCAGATCAAAATGTAACTGCAGGACCGATTAACCGTCTGGTAGGCCTATCTTTCCTCTTGTAATATAAATAACAGCACCAACATCCTTGAGTGTTATTCACATTCTAACATGACTGCCACGCTGTGTGTTAGTTCTTGTACTAAGCCTCTGCACCTAAGCAAATATTTTTTTCAAATCGTTCACGAGCCGAACTTGACTAACAAGTGATGATATTATTTATATACCAGAACATTAAGAAGGTGCTTTGATGTCATTGTCGCTCACCTATTTGCTCTGGTAACACAACAAAAAAATTAACTCAGGGCAAAGAGCTTATACTGAGTAATTGAAGTTACACTTAACTGGTCCTGATCTAAAGCCAGGTTAACGTCAACAACCTAATTGCATAACATGTGAAATAACTTTGTCACATTTACACAATGTTTTAGATGGAAGAAGATGCACATAAGAAAGACAACCAACTCTCAGATGAACCAGCCAGCAAAAAATTAAAAGATGGTAATTATCTAGATTTTAGTTGTTGTTATTTTCTGCTGTCTCCCTTCTGGATTTTTTGTCTTATATCAATATTTCTATTTTGATTGGTGAAATATCAGATAATCACCCCTTTAGAATAAGGTTCCAAGTCAATTTGTTTTATAAAATATGGGCTACGACCCCTGGGATATAGTGCCTGAAGCAACCGAATCATGGTAAAAAATAAGAAGGAAATGTCGTGAGCTAAATTTCCAGGAAGTACAGAATAACATGGTTCTAATTCAATATAGTTCTACATAGCATCAAATTTTCAAATGCAAAAATCTGGGTTCGACTAAAAGTTCACTAACAACCATGTTATTCTAGGGTGGCAAAATATAATAAAAATAAAGTTTTTTTTTTTTAAATCTCAGATTAAGTTTGTGCACAGTGAAAATATTTCTTTGTACATTCCAGATAGCCATGAAAGTGGTGGGGGCTTCGGTCAGGTTCATGGTCAGTCAGTTAGACACGACCCGTCCAAGGACAACGTTACAGCATTTGTTTCCAATTTAGACTTTTCTCTAGAGGATGAGAGACTCAGGGAAGTTTTTCAGAAGGTATTCAGTGTACAACATTAGATGTTGTATTCAGTGTACTACATTAGATGTGGTATTCAGTGTGCACCATTAGATATGGTATTCAGTGTGCACCATTAGATGTGGTATTCAGTGTGCACCATTAGATGTGGTATTCAGTGTGCACCATTAGATGTGGTATTCAGTGTACTACATTAAATGTGGTATTCAGTGTGCACCATTAGATATGGTATTCAGTGTGCACCATTAGATGTGGTATTCAGTGTGCACCATTAGATGTGGTATTCAGTGTGCACCATTAGATGTGGCATTCAGTGTACAACATTAGATATGGCATTCAGTGTACAACATTAGATTTGGCATTCAGTGTACAACATTAGATGTTATATTCAGTGTACAACATTAGATTTTGTATTTCTGTACAACATTAGATGTTATATTCAGTGTACAACATTAGATGTTATATTCAGTGTACAACATTAGATGTTATAGTCAGTGTACAACATTAGATGTTATAGTCAGTGTACAACATTAGATGTTATATTCCTGTACAACATTAGATGTTATATTCAGATTACAACATTAGATGTTGTATTCAGTGTACAACATTAGATGTTATATTCAGTGTGCAACATTAGATGTTGTATTCAGTGTACAACATTAGATGTTGTATTCAGTGTACAACATTAGATATGGCATTCAGTGTACAACATTAGATATGGCATTCAGTGTACAACATTAGATATGGCATTCAGTGTACAATATTAGATATGGCATTCAGTGTACAACATTAGATATGGCATTCAGTGTACAACATTAGATATGGCATTCAGTGTACAACATTAGATTTGGCATTCAGTGTACAACATTAGATGTTATATTCAGTGTACATTAGATTTGGCATTCAGTGTACAACATTAGATGTATTCAGTGTACAACATTAGATATGGCATTCAGTGTACAACATTAGATATGGCATTCAGTGTACAACATTAGATATGGCATTCAGTGTACAACATTAGATTTGGCATTCAGTGTACAACATTAGATTTATATTCAGTGTACAACATTAGATGTGGTATTCAGTGTACAACATTAGATTTGGCATTCAGTGTACAACATTAGATGTGGTATTCAGTGTACAACATTAGATGTGGTATTCAGTGTACAACATTAGATGTTATATTCAGTGTACAACATTAGATTTGGCATTCAGTGTACAACATTACATGTGGTAATAGTGTACAATATTAGATGTGGTATTCAGTGTACAACATTACATGTGGTATTGAGTGTACAATATTAGATGTGGTATTCAGTGTACAACATTAGATTTGGTTTTCAGTGTACAACATTAGATGTGATTGTAATCCTCTTCCAACTGTAACTTCAAAACATCCAATTCTTTTTTTACTCTTTTCACAAACTGTACCAATGAAACGACTATTTTACCTTACTGAATTTCTCTTTATCTACTCACCCACTATTCGACTACACTCTTCAGCAGACACACGTATTCTCTCTGTTCCTAAGACACAAACTAAAAAAAATTGGTGAAAGTTCATTCTCTTTTTGTGCCCCCAAACAATGGAATTCTCCACCATTACACATTTGCAGTACCCCAACTAATGAGGCCTTCAAGACTGCACTAAAGACACATCTCTTTAAACTTTACTTTCAAAATAAATTGAACAGCAGTCAAATATTTCCATAAATGCTAATGGCAGCTTATAATATACGCTCTAATGTCATTATATGTTGTGTTTAGGATACCAGTGTTTTATATATTGAATGAATTGATAATTATATGTGTTATTATTTTTATGTAAATCGCTGTTAGACCAGTTGCTTGCTGGGTAATGCGTTACATAAATTATAAAATTATTATTACTGTCATTTTACTCCTCTATTTAAATAGTTATAAATGAGGACCTGGGATTTCGTCTTTAACCAGGGATTTCTTGACAGATGGGCAGGGCATGATCATTTTGTTTATTTTTAAGATATAATTATTTTTATTTCTTTGGGGGGGACTCCTAATTTTTTTTTTTTATATTTGTGAAATGGAAATAGAATGTGCTTTGGTTTTTCCTACAACTATGTTATTTTGTTTTTAAGCATGATATTTTTTTGGAAAACTTGCTCAGGTCTCTTGACGTTTTCTTTCAACAGTGTGGAGAAATTGTCAACATCCGATTAGTAAGGAACTACAAGGGGAAATCAAAAGGATTTGGTTATGTGGAGTTCACAGACAGCGTGAGTGCATGGTTTTCTTTGTTAGCGAACGCTACACACCCTTGCATATGAGAATTTCAGCTGTGCAGGGAAAATGTGACCAAGTTAAGAGTACTGCCGTATATACTCGATCTACAGCCCATTCGTCAATAAGCCGACTCCCCCCCCCCCCTTTTGGAAGAGAATAGTATAAAAATGTGTAACCTGCTCGTAAGCCAACCCCAAAAAAGTAATTGTACAATTGAACAAAATGGTAAGCATTTTTTTTAAACTACAAGCTAAATAGGTAAAAAAAATTAAAACAATTTATTGTAACATTCACAAAGATATATTAAATGAATAAAAAGTGCAGATATTTAATTATATTTTATAGTTTCTGGTAGAGCAGTTGAATCTTGTAGAATGTAGACAGCCCCCCCTTTTCCCAACTTTCCTCCTAGATTTTAAAAAAAAAAAAAAAAAAAAAAAGTCGGCTTAAGAACGAGTCTATACTGTATTTATACTTTTCTAACTCATTGGTGAGGTTAATCAGGTTGAGGGAAGTGACTTTAATCAGGTTGAGGGAAGTGAATTTAATCAGGTTGAGGGATGTGAATTTAATCAGGTTGAGGGAAGTGACTTTAATCAGGTTGAGGGATGTGACTTTAATCAGGTTGAGGGATGTGAATTTAATCAGGTTGAGGGGTGTGACTTTAATCAGGTTGAGGGATGTGACTTTAATCAGGTTGAGGGATGTGACTTTAATCAGGTTGAGGGATGTGACTTTAATCAGGTTGAGGGATGTGAATTTAATCAGGTTGAGGGATGTGACTTGAATATTTTGTAATTAGTAAGTGCTCTATACTAAAACCCATACATACTCTAACACTCATCCATTGCCTTGACAAAAACCAGTAGCCATTAAATGGTGTTGGTTCATGGCACAACTACAAAATTTCAGTTTTTGAAAAAAATTCTAGTGGATTAGCACAAAACTGATCCTCCTTTCTTTTTAAAGCATTGAAATGTTAAAATTTTATTATCCTCATTAAACAAAATGGCTCTCTTTGAGACTGCCAATGCCACACAGATGAAGGCATGGAGCTGAATACATCCACCATTAACTTGTGTGGCTTTGGTGATTTTTCTACTTGTTTATAATTATATAAATATATATTGTTCCTTTGCAGTGTGATGTTATTTTTTTTTTTTAAACTGCTCTGTTTTTAGAATGCAGTCCTTCAAGCTCTGAAACTCGATAGAGAGTTTGTGGATGGCCGGCCCATGTTCGTGTCTCGGTGTGAGGACAGGACAGTTGCCAAACAGCCACCGCAGTTCAAGGTCAGTACAACAAGCTGAATGAATCTCTTACGGCCATAACCTGGTCATCAAATACTTAAAGCATAGTTTATCATCTATAATTCACATAAGACTTTTTTGAGTTTTCCACTTTGTTATTATCTTTAATTCACATAATACTTATGTTTTGTTTTTTAATGTTATTATCGTGTATAATTCACAAGAGACTTTTCTCGAGTTTTCCATGCTGTAATCATCTATTGTTCACATAAGACTTTTGTTGAGTTTTTTATGTTGGTTCAAACAACAAACATGACAGGTTGTTGTTTTTTCAAAAGTGATAACTTAAATTTTTTTTTTTCCAGTTCCCAACTCAACTAGAAAAAAACAAACTATTTGTCAAAGGCCTGCCATTTACTGTTACAAAAGACGACGTGGAAGCTATTTTTAAAGAGGTAAAGCTGTAAAAAAATCAGTGATCTCTGAGGTCCCTATGTGAACAATCAGGGATTCCACCTCTGAAGTCCCCATGTGAACTATCAGGGATCCCACCTCTGAGGTCCCCATGTGAACAATCAGGGATCCCTCCTCTGAGGTCCATATGTGAACAATCGGGGATCCCACCTCTGAGGTCCATATGTGAACAATCGGGGATCCCACCTCTCAGGTCCCCATGTGAAAAATCAGGGATCCCACCTCTGAGGTCCCTATGTGAATAATCGGGGATCCCACTTCTGGGAATCCCCATACCCACCCCTTGGTCTGAAATTATATTTTCAGGGGGTTTAGGGGCAAAATGTGAGTGTTCTTTAAAAATAAATTTTAAGTAATAAGAAATGTAGACTTAATTAAACATCACTTTAGGGGACTAGGTGGAGGACCACAGGGAATAGGCGGAGGACCACAGGGAATAGGCGGAGGAACAAGGAATAGGCGAAGGACCACAGGGAATAGGCGGAGGACCACAGGGAATAGGTGGAGGACCACAGGGAATAAGCAGAGGGCCATAATTAAGCATATAATCATCCTTACAGCAATACATTTTTCTCTTGGTTAAATGTTATTCAGTCTGCCAGACCCACTCCCCAATAGGCCTGTCAACGGGTACCCGGGACCCGGGTACCCGTTGACGATCAATTACCCGGGTAGTAAAATGGCGCCCGGGTACCCGTGAAAATGGTACTGCAATATCGTTACCACCAGTGTTTAAACTGTGGCTCTTATGTGTTCAAATTTCGGCTCGAGAATAATTTATCAAATTAAAATTTTTCGTTTGAAATAACTACTGTGAAATACGTATTAACATGAAAATGCTTAAAATGAAAAAAGTGTTAAAGGGAAATAAAACACAGTCTCGACAATAAACTACAAAGAATTTTGATATACTTTTTTTCAGGAATATGAAACAAAAATCATTTAAAACAAAAAGGTTTTTGTTTTTTGAATTGTTCAAGTAAGGAAAATAAAACACAACGCCGATAACTACTATTAACTAGGAAGGGCACGAAATGATCGTCACATTGGCTTTCAAATACGCCGCTCATCTATGTTACCGACAGAGCGAGCCAACCCCCCCCCCCAACCACCACCACCAACCGACGCACACGTGTCTCCACTCCTATCCCCACCATACTTTTAAAAAAATGTTTCAATCGTTGAATGATTTTCACTATAATAACGAAAATAAATGGTGGGGGGTGGGTCCATCCCCTCAGTATGGCACAAAATAGGACACAAGAGCGATAACTAGGAATGGCTAGAAATGACCTTGGCTTTGAAATACGCCGCTCATCTATGTTACCGATTGAGACGCGCCAATTTCTTTTATCTATCCCCCCCCCCACACTAACATATGTCTCCAATCCCATCCCCAACATANTTTTTTTTTTTTTTTTTTTGTATTTATAAAATCATATTTCAATCATTTGAACAATCTGTACCGTATTACAAAAATAAATACTGGGGGATGGGTCCACTAAGTAGGGGCAAGTCCTGAAAAGTTTAGTTAATTAAAACAGTTGTCAGCTACAGCAATGAACTAGAAATAACCCGCCATGTAATCATACCATTAGCACACCTCTCCCCCCCCCGCTCAAAAAATCACCTTACCACCCCTCTGCTCACGGGTTTTTACACCACTGTACTACAGTATTATTTCAATGTCATCATTTTACAATCGTTGACTCATATCAAAATTTGCATTTCCCCAATAAAGAAAGCAGTAAAAGGTTAATGGTAGTAATAGCGGGCATTAAAAAAATTACGAAAATTTTGAGGCATTTCGAACGGGTAACCCGGGTACCCGTTCAATTTTTGGACGGGTACCCGGGCAGCATTTTTCAGCAATATTGACAGCCCTACTCCCCAATAGAAAAATCTGCACAATAATCCTGGTACTTTCTTTAAAGTCATTCAGTCTGCCAGACCGACTTACCATTAGATAGCCTAGACAATAATCCTGGTACCTCCACTAAATGTGATCCTTAAAAATGCCACAAATTTCTTTGCTGCAAAATATTTTCTTTTGTTTCACACAAATTCTAAATTTTAACTTAATAAATATACCCTGTGAAAGTGGTTATAAAAATACTAAATATTCTTCATGTAGCATGAAAAAATAGTGTGCGATTAGTTGGGGGAAAGAATAAGTTCTAACAAATATCTTCATGCGGATAAAAAAAATGTTTTATCTGGAGTAGGGGAGTAGCCAGGAATTTGTAAGGGTTTGGGGGCCCGGGGAGGCTTAAATTTTTTGTTGTCCCCACATGAAGGTAGCTTAATATTTAATGTAAAAAAAAATTTCCAACACTAATTTAGGGGCTCCCCTCAAGTGGGTGCCTGGGGGGACTTTTGAATCTTAGAGTATTGCCTTCAGCAATCAGTGTGGGTTTTCTCTTATTTAATTGACATACGAGTTCAATGCCTTATGGGTTGTTTTTTTCAT
The DNA here is from genome assembly GCA_002072015.1 of Radix auricularia. Classification (NCBI taxonomy): domain Eukaryota; kingdom Metazoa; phylum Mollusca; class Gastropoda; family Lymnaeidae; genus Radix; species Radix auricularia. The sequence goes on along the minus strand of MUZC01000191.1, from coordinate 28,474 downwards.
TATTGTTCTTTTCAGCATGGCAAAATAAAGGAGATACGAATGGTGACCTACAGGAATGGAAGCCCTAAGGGCATCGCCTACGTGGAGTATGAGGATGAGGTGATTACTCTCATGCACTTTTAGATATATTAAAAGAAACTACATCTTACTGTGAAAATACACTCAGGGAATGGTTTTGAATTTACTCATAATTTTCACTGATTAATCATTTTAAAAAGAATAACTGATTTGATGAAGCACTGATTAAAATGGATGTAAGTTAGGTTGATTTTAATCATGAAATTCACAGGAATTTTAAAATAATTTTTTTCTAATACTTTTTTTGTATTTAAGATTTTTGCCAATCAGCAAGGGTAAATGGATGAGACTCAGCCACTCACTAAGATTTTCACTTTTGCATTCAATAGCTGTATTTGTTAACTCTGAGTTAACTCTCTTTAACTAAGACAGCAATGTCATCCTCTACCATTACAAATCCGAAGCATTCAAACAACCAAGTCCTTCAAGACTGCACTTGAGACACATCTTTTCAAAATTTATTTTCAAAATTAATGAAACACCATTTCTTTTAATGATTAAAGTAGCTTTTTGCTTTATGTACTGTAATTAATGTGGTTGTTGTGGTGTGAAATCTAATTTATTATTTATGTGTATGTTACTACCTTCATGTACAGCTTTGTGAGCCCAGCTCCTTACCGGGGTACAGCACTATATAAATATTTAATTTATTATTATTATTTAAGCCGCAAGTTTTATTGTTATTCCATCAAAATATTCAATAAGAAGCTTTATTTTCTAACAGTGTCATAATTCTTTAATTTTTCTCATTGGCCAATGTTGAAACCCACAGCAAAGTGCAGCCCAAGCCGTTTTGAAAACAGACGGCCTTGTGATTGGAGAGCACACAGTCTCTGTGGCTATTAGCAACCCCCCGGAGCGCAAGACTCCGTTGTCCACCAGGATGACGCCGCCCATCCTGGGGAGGGTGCTCAACTTGGGGAGCGGGAAGAAAGAAACAGATTTGTAAGTCATTGGTCTGTGACTCTTTGTATTGGCAAGTCATCGATTTGTGTCTCATTGTGTTTGTTAGTCATGGATTAGTGATGTTCAGAATGGACTGTGCAGAGGAATGCAACCCCTTTAGATTTAGAGACACATGTTTAGATTTTGATTCCCTCAAATACTGTGGCGCTGATCCATTCATACAGCAATAAGACTGACAAAAACGTGTGGTCTATTGGCTCAGCCGCAGGAAGCTAGTGTAGATCCTTAAGTGCCAATTAGATTTGATCTGACTTTCTAATCCTCAATAAAATACATGCTGCAGTAGTTTGTACTTTCTGGAGTCTCCCCAGTTAGTTTTGAGGTATCCCCACAACTGCTTTTGGAGTAATCCACCGTTGATTTTTTTTTTAGGGAACTGCTACAGCATTAGCTATGTTCTCACAGTTGATTTGTTCCTCGTCATTTTGACTCTCGACAGAGTTTTTTAATTTTTATTTACGCCACTTGACTTTGTTTGGTTGGACGCTATTAATTTATGCACTCTTCTAATCTCCCCTTCAGTCGAGGAAAAGCAAGAACTCAAGTCTCTCTCTTGCCACGTGCTCTTAGGCAACAAGCGGTGCCCAACGACTCAGCGGCCAGCCCTGTCGCCAAGGACAGTGCACCGGCGGCCAAGGCGTCTGAAAAGCCAGCCATGAACAATGCAGACTTCCGCGCAATGCTGTTGAAAAAATGAACGAACCCTTGTGGGTTTGATGTTGATGTTATTCTTTGTTCAAGTATTGAAAATGTCATCAATTCTTGTTTTATGACCATATTCATCTTGTTTTAATGATAACAAGCTAGGGAAAAACCCTATCATTGTCCAGTCTTGTTTTATGACCATATTGATCTTGTTTTAATGATAACAAGCTAGGGAACAACCCTATCATTGTCCAGTCTTGTTTTAATGATAACAAGCTAGGAACAGTCCTATCATCGTCCGATCTTGTTTTACCACATTCATCTCAATCTGATGGTATTGTTTTATTTTCCTGACATAATTAAAATTTTATTTCATATGTGAATCATGCATTTTAAATTTTAGTTTTTCTGATGTATGAAAACTGTTTAACAACGAAGTTTATTTGTAAATAACAGATGAATTACTTCTAGATCAGGGATTGGCCAACTTATTTGCCCGTTACCCCAATATTATAAAATTGAATGTTGTCATTACCCCCAAAGGAGCAGATTTTAGTGGATTATATATGCTCCAAATGATTCTGCATTACCCCCAAGAGTTACCTTTTTACCCCAAATGGGATAAATTACCCTTGTTTGCCGACCCCTGTTCTAGATTTAAGTTTTAGATAATTTCCACCTACACTCTGGTCAGGCATACGTTATGTTGATGACAGCCCAGTCAAAATAAATTCATGTTGTTACCATGACCGTCCAGGTTTTAGTGGAAGAAAAGACTCATTCATTTGACACTGCACGTCTGCATTGCCGTGACGGTGCTACTTAGCTTTAAATTTCTGCTGTGACAGTGCCACTAAGCTTTAAACTGCTGCTGTTACTGTGCTACTCAGCTCTATAACTTCTGCTGTGACATTGCTACTTAGCTCTAAAACTTCTGTTGTGACAGTGCTACTTAACTTCAAAAGTTCTGCTGTCACAGGATTTAAGAAAAAAACTCATCAACAGTGAAATTTTGAGTTTTTTTTTTTACAAAACAAAACCAAAAAAAAAAAATGATGATTAAAAACGTCCATAAATTTAATATCATAAATACAGAACAATTTTCATGTTTTGGGGATACTTATTAATGAATAACTTATGATAGAAGCATTTAGAGTTATTTTATGAGGACTGTGATAATTTACCAGTGGAAGTGGAAGACATTTCTTGGGGCATTATGGGTAATGAACATTTTTAGAAGATATTTTTACAAAATTATAGTACACATAACATCTATCTTTCAGTGCAATCTTATAAAAAAATAAATATAGCAGTATGAAACAGCACATCAACAATCAGAACTAGCAATGATATAAAAACAGTAAATGTGGTAGTATGAAACAGAACATCAACAATCAGAACTAGCAATGATATAAAAACAGTAAATGTGGTAGTATGAAACAGAACATCAACAATCAGAACTAGCAATGATATAAAAACAGTAAATGTGGTAGTATGAAACAGAACATCAACAATCAGAACTAGCAATGATATAAAAACAGTAAATGTGGTAGTATGAAACAGAACATCAACAATCAGAACTAGCAATGATATAAAAACAGTAAATGTGGTAGTATGAAACAGAACATCAACAATCAGAACTAGCAATGATATAAAAACAGTAAATGTGGTAGTATGAAACAGAACATCAACAATCAGAACTAGCAATGATATAAAAACAGTAAATGTGGTAGTATGAAACAGAACATCAACAATCAGAACTAGCAATGATATAAAAACAGTAAATGTGGTAGTATGAAACAGAACATCAACAATCAGAACTAGCAATGATATAAAAACAGTAAATGTGGTAGTATGAAACAGAACATCAACAATCAGAACTAGCAATGATATAAAAACAGTAAATGTGGTAGTATGAAACAGAACATCAACAATCA
>MUZC01000191.1:0-16447 GCA_002072015.1 Radix auricularia | reverse complement strand
TTTTTTTTTTTTTTTTTTTTTGTTTTTTTTTGGGGTGGGGGACGTTGCACATCCTTGGGAACTCCTAAGCATATTTGCAGAAAACCCGAACCCTCTTTCTGGTATGGTTTAGGAGGGGTTGCAGGCTCAAGCTTGGCAGACATTTCGAATATATAAACGCAATTTTTCCAAGGGAAATAGCGTTAAAAATCTTTCAAATTGTTTTAGTTTTCACAAATTTTTGTTCAAAACATTTCGTGAGACTGTTCCGAAAATTTTGTTGCCGCCGGTTCAAAGGAGTGGACGCCAAGGTTTTTTTTCCTCCTGTATCCAACCACTCTGGGAACGTTCAGAAGAGACTGCCCTAGAAAAATGCAGCCCTTTTAGAGATACGTTTTCCAAATTTAACGGCAGTTTTATACAAAACCCAACTAACACACATTTTTAAAACCAGCGAATGACAAGTCCCTAGTGATAAAAGTACTTGTCACATTTTTTTTCAAATTCAAACTCAACAGTGATCCTTTATAATAAAAGGCGAATTTTCTGTACGGTCATCGATAGCGATTGGTCCCTCAACCTCCTACAGGCTCCCACAGCCAATCAGAGAAATTATATCTCACTTACATATTGAACAAGTTTACGCGGACCTTCAAAGCGAGTTTTTTTTTTTTTGTGCAGTGCTTTTTTTTCCAATACTTTATATTTTAGCGGTACGCGTTGGGATTTATAGTCAAAAACTTTGTTTTTACGGGTTATTTATTATAACTGTGATGAATAGTATTTTTGACGTGATGCACATTTATGGCCGGTCGAGACGGCTGTTGGGGGGAGAGGTACAACGTGCCGACGAAACGACTGCGGAGAGTCTTTGGACGGTCTTTGTTGCTCGTTACATAATATCTGGCTTAGACCAATCTACTGTTTGAAGTTGAAATCAATACGACGTAAATAGTTCTATTTTTTTTTAACAGTAAAAAATTAAATAATTAAAATGTTATCGTCAAAAAGACAAAAGAATAAATCTAAACTTGATTATTTCAACATGCGCACTTTTTGACATTATTACTGTTAACACTAAGCTCTTCAGTTATATTTTAGGGTTCCAAGTGGTCTTAATCCGACAAGGATTGCCCTAATAGCTTTGGTAAACATGTTCCCCGTTTTGCTAAGTATAAGCTAATAGTGCACGAACTAATGTTGTTGAGAAACAGGATCTTGTGTGACAAATGCGGAGGCCGACAGTGGAAGATTGGGTGCAATTTACCAGTCAAGAGACTTTTTTTTCTTAAACTTCTAATCGATATCTTTTATCTTAAAATTCTAAAACTGATCTATTTTGAGACGGGCTCTAATGGCCCGTGATGTGCGAGGGTTGGGGTGTTGGGGGGGGGGCGTTGAATGCATCTGTCGCGAACCTAGAGAGTAGGGGGAGGTATGAATCTAAAAAGAAAAACAACACCCGCCTAACCACCGGTCAATCCGTTCTTCGATCCGTTCCTCTTTTGATTTATCCACCCATTCATCCGTCCGCATGTCAGTCTGTATTTTTTGTCCGTCTCTTTCTTTCTTTCTTTCTTTCTTTCTTTCTTTCTTTCTTTCTTTCTTTCTTTCTTTCTTTCTTTCTTTCTTTCTTTTTTTCTCTTTCTTTCTTTCTTTCTTTCTTTCTTTCTTCCTTCCCTTATTTCTTTCATTCTTTCCATCCATCCATCCATCCATCCATCCATCCATCCATCCATCCATCCATCCATCCATACATACATCCATCCATCCATCCAGCCATCCTTCCATCCATCCATCCAACCATCCATCCATCCAGCCTTCCATCCATCCAACCACCCATCTATCCATCCACCCATCCGACCATCCATCAATCGATCAATCCATCCACCCAATCCAATCTTATCTAATCTATAACCAAAGGGTCGTCGAATTTTGTATCTTAATACTCCAAACTACAAATATGTATTGAAAGCTTGAGACCGTGCCGTAACGAGCCAGTAGTGTCCACAATGGCTAAAACCAAGCTGAATACGCAACTGGTAAGCATTAGAAGCCTGACAAGCAGGAGCTGCGTTTGAGGGTGGCAATTGGGGCGACTGCCCGGGGCCCCGCGCTTCGGTCCTGAACATTTCTCGTCCTGGTTAATAGCCTATACATGTAGAACCAAAGAGTGGATGGTACAACGTATGCTGGAAACGATTGTAAAGAAACGAAAGAGGCACTCTTGTAATCCTTTTTTGAAGGTCAAATTCCGTAGCGAGGCTCTAGACGTCTTTGAAAGCATTACACCGTTAGCAGAAAATAGGTCAGATGTACCATTCAGCCAATCCCCTTTATTTGTGTACACGTCATTCACAATAGATTTACTAAAATAGTTATTTTTAGAAAACTGTGTTATCGGAATGGCAGTGTCTCGGTAGTTGTGCGATCGGAAACATTAATTAGCGTCATCAAATTTATTTCTCTGTACGATATTAACATGAGTGGAAGAGATCGCGATAGATTTCGCAAATATGACTCTGGCGCAGAAAAAGCTAAAAAACGCAAGCTAAGAGAAGAATTCGACAGAAGTCAAAAGGGAGCACTGGATAAGTACTTTCCAAAACAAGCAGATAAACAAGATTTTGATTGTCCTGCGGTTGCTGCTGTGGACTCTACCATAGCGACCACTGTTAATGATACAATTGACAGTGATTGTTGCGAATCTACCACCGCGCCATTATTGGATATGAAGTCACCACACTGTGAAGTTAGCGACAGTGAAAACAGTAAAAAAACATGCATGTCTGACAAATTTTTATTATCGCATGGCTAATAATACTTGATTCGATATTGTAATAAGTTAGGGTCAAGGTATCCTGCATGTCGACATCCACAGTTCACTTTCAATTAGCAAAACGCATTATTTTGCAATATGTCTGCCAATAAATTGCATTTTAAATCACGTCGTAACCGGCACGTCATTTTTCGATGAGAATAAACCGTTGTTTATAGACCAGAGAAAATAATGAACTTGTAATAATTTAATAAAAAGGTGACACGCGGTATTAAAATTACACAATAATCACGATATTTCATATTTTCAAATACCATAGCATACTGGTGCTTAGCGATCTTTACTAGTACTCTGGCCCCGCGGGGTCATTGCTGGCACTAGGCCCCGCGCTTACCTAACGCCGCCACTGCTGACAAGTGTCTAAAAATTATGCGTCGATATTTGAACTCAAAACGACACTTAGGATCCATTTATTTCAGTGGATTTTTTAAAATACAATTTTAACAGTTTATAGCCGAATATGTTTATAATGGTTATAAGCCTAACGGACCAGGTCATTCCAGATTTAATAATAAATCAGAGAAAATGCAATACAGTCGGATAAGCACAAATTTAAATTAAAAGACAAAATGAAATTATAAATTTAATATCCTTCAATATTACACTTTATTGTTTATTATAAACACAGAAGTTTCCCCTTTAAGTCTCCGGACAGTTCAGTTCAAATAATGTTACTCCTTTTTTTGTGTGGACACAATTACATCAAAATTGGGGGCCTTTGATGTCAGGGAAAGTCGAATTCTGTCTTCATGGTCCAATCGATTTCTCAGCTTTGTTTTTGTGTTCACTGGAGTGGAAAATTCTGGCTCATTAAGCTACGCTGTGATAAAAGACAACAACGCCTTGACGACCAGATGTGCAACGTTTAAAGTCTTTAAGGCATTCGGCATCCAAAAATGGGTCGGATCAGACTTCTTTGCAATTCAATACGCGCCTCATTATTGGATTGAAGTTCAATAAGTGGCTCTGCCAACCCTTGAGGCTCATCTGGTACATCCGCAAAGTCACATCGAAAGGGATCGACAATCCAACTGACATTGTGCGAATCAAAAAACGGGAAAAGTAAACAGTGAACCGTTTTTTTTTTTTAACGTGGTAAGATGTCTGATAAAAAAATTAAATGGAAAAGACGTAAACAAGGTAAGGATCAGCCTGATCGGACTTAATTTTTTTATAAGCCTGATTGCAGTCCTACCCCCTCCCCCCCATTTAAGATGTCTGATAACGATATCCTTGATATTGTCTAAAGTAATCTTTCCACAATCTTCCTAGAAAGAGGTCAACTTTGAAAAAGGAGCTACCTTATTTATTTCCGTTCTTTTTGCTTTTTTTCCCGTTCCAATATTAAAGCTTAAAACTTAATTCGAATGCTGTAATCCTTTGTCTGATTGACATTATATTGATGTTTCCCTGTAGCAATTCTTTGTTCAACCCATTCACATGCCCAAAAATATCAGCTAAGTATGCGACATGTGCGATCCAACAATAGCTCGTAAACGCCTCTGCTTTTGCCCCATCAGAAATATTGAGGTTTCGTTTTCAGAGCCCACACTTTTTTTCAGATCATTGCCGCGAGAAAGTCACCGTACCCCAGTGTGATTAAGTTTTTTGTTTTGTTTTTTAAAAAGTATATAACCTTTTTTTTTTTTTTTTTTTTTTTTTTTTTTGTTTGAGGTCGTAGGGCGTTCTAATGTTTCCATTTGAACATTCTCGGGCTTGATAGACACTGGCGGCGCCCATCCCTCTCCAGGTCAGCGGAGGACTTTCTTAGTGTGTGTCATTTCTCTACAATGTTATGGTGTCTTTTCGTGGGCTCGATCCAACGCCCCTCAGCTTGTAAGGCGAGCGCACTATTGACTTCGCTTCCCAGTCGCCAGTGATAGAGTAGGCCTGTATGTTTAGCCTCATCATTTTTCTAAATTTTGTTTACAATCTGGATAATTTCGTGCATGACGACATCCAGCTCGAGTTCAGGTTCCAATTGTCTCACTAGCAGAGCCTTGCGGCACAGTGGAGTTCCATCAACAGGCACAGCAATAAAGTCTTCGTGTTTTAAAGTAACCGTTTTAAAGCATTCCTTGACTTTATTGAACGCATCTATCCCGTGACATCCGCAGTTCGAGTGGAGCATAAAAAATATCATCTTCAAATGTTTTTAAACCTCTGTAACGAACGTATACCGTAAACTGCGAATTACTAATGACATCAGTGGTCTCGTCAAAGCTCAATAGCAAAGAATTGTCTCGTATTTATTGAAGAAATGACTTGTTCCCGAACATCTTAGGCAAAAGTAGAAATTCAGTTTTGGTCGCAAGTTTTGCAGACAGAGTGGATTCTAAAGGGACTTTTTATGTCCCCAATGAGTCTGTATTGACTTCCAAGAATATCTCTCTAACCCAGAATGGGTCAATTTACCCTTGTTCGCCGACCCCTGCTATAACTATACATTTTTTCCGTTTTCAAATAGTTTTTTTTTTTTTTAAATTTTTAATTAAAGTTTCACACGTGTCAATGTTGACGTTTTAATGAGAAAACTTCCTCAAACATCTCCAAACAAAACAGCACGTGTGCCATTAGTGCGAATCAACAAAAGCGAGCCTGTTGATGTCGTTACATAAAAAAAAAACAGCTCAATCTTCTCAGATGGTTGACGGCGATAACGTGCTATTAAAATTTAAATTAAAATCCCTCAGTGGCTCGGGATCAAAATCGATAGTACACAAATATCTTGTTATTATCACAGGCTTTAAGAGGTTATCGCACGCCTTCAGGTAGAATGATAGGTCCTAAAAATAAGCCCTTCTAAATAGTATGATAGGCCCTTCAAATAGTATGATAGGCCCTTCAAATAGTACGATAGGCCCTTTAAATAGCATGATAGGCCCTTCAAATAGTATGATAGGCCATTCATATAGTATAATAGGCCCTTCAAATAGTATTATAGACCCTTAATATTGTATAATAGGCCCTTCAAATAGTACAATAGGCCCTTAATATAGTATGATAGGCCCTAAATATAGCATGATAAGCCCTACAAATAGTATGATAGGCCCTTTATACAGTATGATAGGCCCTTAATATGGTATGATAGGCCTTACAAATAGTATGATATGCCCTTCAAATAGTATAATAGGCCCTTCAAATAGCATGATAGGCCATTCACATAGTATGATAGGCCTTACAAATAGTATGATAGGCCCATCAAAAAGTGCGATAGGCCCTTCAAATAGTATGATAGGTCCTACAAAGAGCATGATAGGCCTTTAATATAGTATGATAGGCCCTTCAAAAAGTATAATACAGCTCCTTTTTAACAGCTGCATCGCCATACGGTCACTGCCTCCCGGGGACAAAGGGGGGGGGGGAGAAAGGAGTGCCCTCCCATAAAAACATTTAAGGGGAAAACACGATTGTATTTCGACCTAAAAGTCTCCATTCCTACAAAAAAAAAGAATCTTCAAATATATTGAAAAAAAAATGGAAAATAGAAAATGATTATTTTGAAAATGGTTTAGTGTTTGATTAGGTTTGCTACAATATGTAAGGTGGCAGGCCAAGAGGTGAGTGCTCACTGATTTTTATATTATTATTATTATTTAAAAAAAAAAAATTTTGACAGCCCCGTTTTGGTCAGCGAATTCCATTTCCTCTGGCCACTTCTGCTACAAATTTAAATAATTAAAAAATATACCACTAATATACACACTAGTGTAACTCAACAAAGTTTCAGGTGTAAAAAAACAACAACTTTTTTTGTATTGTTGTTGTTGTCGTCGTCCCATTTAGTGCTAAAAACTCAAAAGAAAAAATAAATTCAGGTGTGAACTTGAAATCCTACATGTGGAAGAAAGTCAGCATTCCCGAGATTGCGCTCTTCATGGGGCTTCCCGAAAACCCCCTCAGCTCTCTGGCCCCCTAGGGGACGTATAATGCTGAGAAGCCCCCCACCCCACCCCTGGAGCAGTGGTTTCTAGAAGCGGCCACCAGGACGTCGAGGACACTGAGTCAAAAACGCCTCTCACTTTGTTGACCTCCCGAGGGAGGGGTGGAATTTTCCCTACTTCGACTCGCTATCACTTTGGCGCCACCCCGGCAAAGCTTACGAGTCTCAATAGTTTGGACCACCGCAGTGCGGGGGATCATCACTGACCTACCTAGGGTGTAACCCCAACTGGAAGATTTCCTCAGAGCTGGCGTCCATTGCATTCCTAGCGGTGTGAACTATAAATTTTCTTTGCATTTTTAATTGATCAATAAATTTTTGATGAAGTTTTTCTCACTTGTTTAACAAGGAGTGACGTCAACACATAGACCCTCGAACACACGCGCACACATACACTGGTACACCTAAAAACACAAAACTCACTTTAGTTGGAGTGCTCACACACAAACAAACACACAAAACTCACTGTAGTTAGGGCACTCACACATTAACACACACAAATAAAACTCACTGTAGTTGGGGCACTCAAACACAAACACACACAACTCACTGTATTTGGGATGCTCACACAAACACACACAACTCACTGTAGTTGGGGCGCTCAAACACAAACACACACAACTCACTGTAGTTGGGGCGCTCAAACACAAACACACACAACTCACTGTAGTTGGGGCGCTCTCACACAACTCACTGTAGTTGGGGCGCTCTCACACAACTTACTGTAGTTGGAGCGCTGTCACACAACTCACTGTAGTTGGGGCGCTCTCACACAACTTACTGTAGTTGGAGCGCTGTCACACAACTTACTGTAGTTGGGGCGCTGTCACACAACTTACTGTAGTTGGGGCGCTGTCACACAACTCTCTGTAGTTGGGGCGCTCTCACACAACTTACTGTAGTTGGGGCGCTGTCACACAACTTACTGTAGTTGGGGCGCTGTCACACAACTTACTGTAGTTGGGGCGCTGTCACACAACTTACCGTAGTTGGGGCGCTGTCACACAACTTACTGTAGTTGGGGCGCTCTCACACGACTTACTGTAGTTGGGGCGCTCTCACATGACTTACTGTAGTTGGGGCGCTCTCACACGACTTACTGTAGTTGGGGCGCTCTCACACGACTTACTGTAGTTGGGGCGCTCTCACACGACTTACTGTAGTTGGGGCGCTCTTCACGACTTACTGTAGTTGGGGCGCTCTCACACGACTTACTGTAGTTGGGGCGCTCTCACACAACTTACTGTAGTTGGGGCGCTCCTTGGGTGGCAGGGGCCTGAACTCGAGTCTTGAGTACGGCGTGAAGATGTCTGAGTCGACCCTGTAGGTCATGGTCAAATTAAAGCCGTGTCTCCACTTTGAGACTTCGTCTGCCGATTAGAGAAGAAAAATAAATGTTTTAGCGGGAACATTAGGGGGCGTCCGTAAATGACGTCACGCGATTTCGGCCAATGTTTAACCCCCCCCCCACTTCTTTCGCAAAAAGTTAGACCGTGCGCCCTCTAATATGACGCCACAAAGCTTTGCATTTCCCCCTCCCCCAATAGAAGCCATATTTCCTATTTGAAAATTAGCATTTTTAAAATCACATTTTTGTCACTTAAAGAGTATTCAGTGTAAGGCTGCCCTCTTTTTTGAAAGCAATCACATATTTAAGTGGGACTATTATTTAAAATTGCGCGCTTTTGATCTGAAGTCATTTAAAAAAAAAAAAAATTACTCCCCTCCCTACAAAGTACAAGTGTGTCAATTTCTTTCATCTTTTTTTACCCCCCCCCCTCCCCTGTCAACAACTTGTTAAACTTCCAGAGACCCCCCTCCATAAAATTACGTCACCATTTGATCCCCCCAAAATAATAATAATAATGAAATGGAAGAAAAAATATTTTGAATAGATTAATTTACAATTACAACACAGAATTGGATAAAAGAACATTGTTTAGAAAAGCAACGTTTAATAAACGTTTAACTCATGAAGATATGTCCAATTCATAACTACAAAGGTTTACTATAAACAGCCAAGAGATTATAAGGTTTACAAAAATGTTCACACATTACATCTTTAAATTATGAACACATTTCAAATTAATTTTTAAAAATTTTAATTCCAAAGACTATTTAACTATTTTTAAAGACTTGTTCTAACTTCAACATCAAACAGAAACGATATTGAAGAGTTAAACTATAAATACATTTTTAATGCATATATAAAACATATTTTTTTTACAAACAAATCCAAATCCTATACCTTAGCCTCTATCTCTATATCTTCCCGTGGAGATGTCAAAATGTTCCTTAATTATTGTTATTAGCATAGGTTCTGGCTGAATAATTTATTGTGGAACCGAAACAACAGACAAGTCAACATTTTCTACATCTAGCCATACTGCACTGAACATCTCTCCACAAGCGATAATTGCCATGAGCTCTCTATCTGTCTTTGGGCTGCCACTCGCATTGGGCGAATTCTTTGTTGTTGGGGTGCATATAGTATTTGACTGGGCCCAGGCATACAATGTTGGTGCTGTTGAACGTGCTTCTTTAACATGGCTTCCAAAGCAACATAAAGGTGACAGATTTTTCAGATCCGATCAAACATTAGCAAATGAATAGATGGGCAATTAATATCATGGTAGAATTGTGAATGCTTTTGCTGATCGCGGTAGTATTATTCCAACTTTCACAGACTAATTGAAGAACAGAGATGGAAATGTATGCGAGCTTATATCAGATACTTCTGGTGTTTTAAGGCCCTCATTAGTTTGACAGATTGGATTTTGCGGGGGGGGGGGGGGATAAATCGATCAGCAATAATATCAAACTGCGAGCTTCTAATCGGTTGGCAACAAGTTAAATCATAACCTTTGACAATTTGTAGAGAGTACTGACTTGTCATTTCATGTATTTGGCACCAAACTTGATCTTTGGTTATTACATGTTCTACCTCAAGCTCAGACTTTTCAGGCACAATATATTCTGCCGCTGTTGGCAAATTGTCTAAGCTTACTTGCTTCCATATTTCTGACAATCTTTCGCCAGCATATTTGAAGTTTAATTTTTTCCAATTCTTCTAACCCTCTACCCCTTCTTCACACGTCATCACAAAAACTTAGTCCCCCCCCCACCCCCACTTTTTCCAATATGACGTCAAATAGCTCTTGCGCCCCAACCCGCCCACCCCATTTTGAAAGCCTTATATTTTTATTTGAATATGAGCATTTTTCAAATCACTTTACTTTCATTGAAGTACGTATTTATTAGCGTAAGACTGCACTCTAATCACTCTAATATCATAACACGTGTGAAGTCGAGTAAAACGTCATTAAATAAATTGTAGGCATTCAAATTCAAATATTTCATTGGAGCTTTTATTTACAGAAGCACGCTTTGATATGACGTCAAATTTCTATCACAACCACCTCCCCCTCGTGTGACTATCTCCCCACCCCACTCTTAGGTTAGTGGCATTATTTATGTAGTAATTCTAGTTACATTTAGCGTTCGGCGTGGGGGTGGGCGTGATTTACGTTTTATTTTTAAAGCTACTTTCCCCTACATATCTACACCGTTCGTGTATATAGCTGTTACTAACTTTTTAAAAACAACACATGCAACGTTACACTTCTCTTTATTAAAAAAAAGAACAAAACACACATTTCAATATATTTTCTTGACAACCTAGCACAGTAAGGGCACGCAACTTAACACAAGGACACACAACCTAACACACAAGGGTACACAACCTAACACAAGGACATACAACCTAATACACAAGGGTACACAACCTAACACAAGGACACACAACCTAATACACAAGGACACACAACCTAAGTACCTAACACAAGGACACACAACCTAATACACAAGGGTACACAACCTAATACAAGGACACACAACCTAACACACAAGGACACACAACCTAATACACAAGGGTACACAACCTAACACAAGGACACACAACCTAATACACAAGGCTACACAACCTAACACAAGGACACACAACCTAACACACAAGGACACACGACCTAACACAAGGACACACAACCTAACACACAAGGACACACAACCTAATACACAAGGACACACAACCTAACACACAAGGGTACACAACCTAACACAAGGGTACACAACCTAATACACAAGGACACACAACCTAACACAAGGACACACAACCTAATACACAAGGGTACACAACCTAATACACAAGGACACACAACCTAACACACAAGGGTACACAACCTAACACACAAGGACACACAACCTAACACACAAGGACACACAACCTAATACACAAGGACACACAACCTAATACACAAGGACACACAACCTAACACAAGGACACACAACCTAACACACAATGACACACAACCTAACACAAGGACACACAACCTAACACACAAGGGTACACAACCTAATACACAAGGACACACAACCTAACACAAGGACACACAACCTAACACACAAGGGTACACAACCTAATACACAAGGACACACAACCTAACACACAAGGACACACAACCTAACACACGGACACACAACCTAATACACAAGGGTACACAACCTAACACAAGGACACACAACCTAACACAAGGGTACACAACCTAACACAAGGACACACAACCTAATACACAAGGGTACACAACCTAACACAAGGACACACAACCTAACACACAAGGACACACAACCTAACACACAAGGACACACAACCTAATACACAAGGGTACACAACCTAACACACAAGGACACACAACCTAACACAAGGACACACAACCTAACACACAAGGACACACAACCTAAAACACAAGGACACACAACCTAAAACACAAGGGTACACAACCTAAAACACAAGGACACACAACCTAACACACAAGGGTACACAACCTAAAACACAAGGGCATACTACCTAACACACAAGTACACACACAACCTAACACACAAGGACATTCAACCTAACACAAGGACACACTACTTAACACAAGGGCACACAACCTAACACAAGGGCACACAACCTACCTTCCATAAACCCATAGAACAAGTATGGCGACTCCCAACCCATCATGACGTACAGCTGGTGTGGCCATCTTGCACCCAGCAGCTCCCTTTCCGAGTTGTCGTAATGCAGCACGCTGTAGATGGCCACGACGTCCGTCTGGTTGGTCACGTTGGCGTCGAAGGCGCAGTTCTTGTACTCGCACTTGGAGAAGTCGAAGGCGTCGGTTTGGTGGAACCACCTCTTGTAGCCGACGACCGCCACCCGCCACTGCTTGCCGGGGCCGCCCGTTTGCCCGCCCGTCGCGTTTCTCCGTGTCCGGGGGGCGCACTCGATGAAAGGAGACTCCTTGCAGTAGACGGTCACGTTTCCAGACAAGGTCAGTGTCGTGTGAGACCCGTTGCCCGGCGCGTCAGACATCGGCTGCTGGGCTGCAACCGGCGGGGCGGCCAATCTGCCCAGAGGGTCAAGGTCACCGACATTTCTGGACGCGAGACTCGATATCAGTTGACCGCTGTCCGAGAATGTCAGCATCAGCAGGAGAACCAGACAGGTGAAGCCGACGAGCAGCTTCTCCACGGAGACGGACTTTCTGGAATTGAGTCTGAAATGTACGTTATTTCTATTTTGATTGAAACGTTCATTTGTAGCTTGGTTAGGAAGAAGGGGTCCGGAAATTTTCATAAACGGCATATGGCGCAGCAGTCGTCTGTGCCGTGTTTACGTATAATCGACAAAAGCCATAGTTTACAACCCCACCCCCCTCCTAAAAGTCACTAACATATAATAAGGGGCCCATATTTCAAATAGATCAGGGCCTTATCAAGTCTAAATCCGGCATGGGCAGGTGTTTTTCATGAATAGCAAGGACGCCACCTTGTGTTGCCACGACACCTGTTACTAATGATGTGAAGGCTTTTTTCAAGATACCATGCCATAAATTTTCAGAATTGCGCCATACCCAGATCAATAACTTCCTTGACACTAAGATTGAGCAGTTATATTTCTTCAGACATAGATCTACATTTAATTTAACAGTAGTAGTTTTCGTCCTATAGATCTAAATTAATAGTGTTCTGAATTTTCCCACTTTGGTGAAGGAATGATTACTCGACAATAGTAAACAATAGGCCTTGTCGTATAATGGCGGAAATTTATTAATAGAAATATCCGGGGTTTTAAGATGGACAAATTTAATATAAGATAACATCAATATTTAGAATGTAAGTATATTGTGAAGGAAGTATCTTACCAGCTAGTTGTTAAATCTTTGTTAATTCATCATTAATTTAAGACAGCCTATTGGAATTGAACAGGAAAAACACAGTTTTGATGTTTTAAAATGCTAACAATTTTGAGAGCTTATTTACTGGACTGTATTTGTCACATTCTCTTTGACTCATCTTTCAAAACATGTACAAACCCTACTTCATTACCAACATGTCACCAGTTATGACATCCAGTAGTGTTTGCCATTTCTCACGCAAAAAAAAAGTCAAATAAAAAGAAAAGTAATTTTTACTATTTCAGATGTACTATTTAATTTTTGGAGGAAGTTTTCTGAAAACAACGTTTAGGACGTTTGGGGACGTCAATAAATGACGTCAAGCTATTTTGACGGGATTCCCCCCCCCCCCACCCTTTTTTTAATGTGCATGACGTAATCTATGAACGGAACCTTGCAAAAATATATATATATAAGTACGTAGATTACAGTTGTTAGCAGTTGTGTGTTTTGATCAATCCAACTAAGCTGACACAAAGTAGAAATAACGTTGCTTGTTGTTGTTTTTTTATTCGACAATTCGACCACCAATGCATCATTACATTTTTAGCGCATTTTCGAGATGTCGAAATCGCTATTGCACCCGTTTTGTCCGTCCGTCCGTCTGTCATCACCCTTGATCACAGCATCCATAAGTCCTAGACCCATGATGTATATATGTTTTTTGTATGTCCTGACCTGCCATTTGTGCATCAACACACAGTTACTCGATCCGTTTAAAAACCCCGTTAAAACTACCAAAAAATATTTCGAATCGAGAGGTAACACTAGCGCAGGGAACGGCCGCCATTGCCGGAAGTCGAATGCACAATTCTCCAAGCATTGAAGAGTGGTGCGAAAGGGTGCAAAATAATTAGTTGTTTTTTTTTAGTTGACGTCATTAGAATATGTGTAAAAGTTTAGAGAGTTTTACGTCATCATTTGTGGTGACTTGTAGTTGGATTAAAGAGAAAATAATTTTTTTTTTAAATCTAAAGAAATGACTTTTAAATAAAAAAATGTCAGGTATATTCATTACACAAGAAAATTCATAAAAATATGTCTAAAATCTAAACACAATTACTGATAACTACATAATTCTGATATCTAACATAAGTACTGATACATAATACGAAAATGCGCTAACACGTCCTGAATTCCAATAGGTACCAGGCTTAACATGTGTGTAAAAACCTGGCATAACGTCACAATTAATTGAATATAGTCAGCTATGGTTAATGTTCCATTATCCCTTTTGGCCTGAATGTTACAGTGGCATCCATCATGGTGTCGAAATTAAAAGCGCGTCCAATTTTCACACGATTTTCCTACATGTACTCGCACATACATGACGACGAGTCCCTTTGGGGCGTTTATTTCGTTCCTTTGCAGATTTCCATGACCGCTATATTCGTTGGATGTTGCTATAACTAGTGTTAGGGTCGACGAAATGTTGGATGTGATTCACGGTTTCGTGAGTTTGACCCATGCCAAATTTAAAAAGAAATATTGATATTATATTGCAATAATAGATTAATAGAAACAAATTAATTTCTTTTAAAACCCATTTTCTTTCATTTATCATTTATTTATTTTTTTAGTTTTTATATTCTGCTCAAATGTCAATATTATTATATAGTTAATATAGTCAATCTTGTTATTTATTATTAAATTTTATTACTGTAAAATTTATTTTAAATAATTTATTGATTTTAATATTGATGTGGCAGTGTGCTCAGAATTACAGGGCGCCTACTGTAAATAAGATACACTATAACTTAGCATCTTACAGTAAGGCCACGCCGATGCTTGGTGGTCAGAGGCTCATAAATCTATCAATGCGGACATGGGACGTGCCTTGCGACCTGGGGCGGATTAAGACTGCATGGGGCCCCGGGCTGCAATCAAACGGGGGCCATATGCGGCCAGCGTTCCTTAAAATAAAATGATTCCTAACAGCTAATATAAGACTGTAAAAAAATATTAATAATGAAAAAAAAACGAACACAAAGAAATAATTGTTTGAAGTATTCGCCGGTATGTTACAGTTAAGTGTGAAAAGAATTTTTTTTAAAAAAATATTCCACCTCTGGGAATCGATCCCGAAACCGCTTGCATCACGAGCCTATACTCTATCCACAGACATTTTGAAAATATAAACTATATTGTATACTATGTTCTCTGAGTGAGCCAATTAAAGTTTTTCGATTATTAAGACTATCGTGTCTGAAAAGCAATCAGTTGATTAATAGATAAGATTTATACATTTATTTAATGAATTATATTTTTAAGGGTTCGTTCAAACATTTGTACACTTTTTTTTAATAAAATATAAAAAGTTTGGGGGCCCCCAAACTGTCAGGGCCCCTGGCTATAGCCCGTTCAGCCCCTCCCTCCTAATCCGCCATAGCTTGCGACCACGCCCTTGTATCGATGGAATCTGAGTGGACCAAGGAAACGTGCTTAAACCGCACGTCTGGTCGAGGGGTGAGCTATTAATTGGCGTAAATATATCACTGTTGCTTGTAAAGAAAATCACGTGCACGACTGGACGCTCAGTTGCGGCCAGCACGGTGATGGGTGGTCAGATGCACATAAATCATATCAATGAATTCTGAGACGGACGAAGGGCGTGAGAAAACTCATATGCGCTCACGCCGTTGTGTCAATGAACTCTGAATGGACCACGCAACGTGAGGAACGCATCTAAAACCCCACGCGTGGCCGATGGGTCAGTTATCAATGGGCGTTGTTTGTAAGGAAGTCAATGGCTATTTATCATTGTGGCTTGTAAAGAAAGTCACGTATAAACTAGGGGAAGCAGTCGTGGGGTGAAAATTAAAGTTCGGTGGTTAACAGATTAAAATTTGACACATCCGGGGAAACCAATGATATAAGGCGAGAGTTTAGAGTGTTTCGGGAGAACTACACCGGAGAACAACACCGAACTACACCGGAGAACAACACCGAACTACACCGGAGAACAACATCGAAGAAGACCGGAGAACAACACCCTACATTTTAGGGCCTAAAACAATATCCAGCTTAGCATTGGTAGGGACAGGAGGTAGGACATAAGCTGTAATAGAACTGTACATTGTGTGTTCCTGTGTTGAAATACTTAACTTAGATTTCAGTTACTGTGTCAACCTTAGAAAACATTCAAATAAATGTTATACAAACTATAGTCCTCGTGACCTAAATTCTTTCATCACTTGTTTGTGTTAATTGTGAAGTAGTAAACAACAACAACCAGCTTACAGTGACCACTCGGCTACATTAATTTATTTAATCTTCATCATCGTAGATGGGAGACAACTAGAAATTGTAGCCTAAGTATCAATGTGTTGCCAATAGTTAATGCCAGGATAAATTTGAAAACCCGTAATATATATGTATATATATAATATATATATAGATATATATACCGCG
>MUZC01000190.1:47503-62662 GCA_002072015.1 Radix auricularia | reverse complement strand
CCCCCCCCCCCTTTGAAAATGAGCAAGTTTAAAATCATATTTTTTTATCTTTTGGTCATTTAAATATGTCTTTAGTTTCAGGTTGCACTCTAATATCGTAACACGCGTGAAACCACGTAAATCGTCATTTAATAAAGTTTGGGTAATCATATATTTCAGTGTCACTTTTATTTAAAGTTGCGCATTTTGAATGACATCAAATGTTTGACTGCCCCCCCCCCCGATGCGTGACGTTATTTTTGGCGGCCCCTGAAAGGGCGGCATATTGGAGACCGCCCCGGGCGGCAAAACCTCTAGCTACGCCACTGGAATAAGGTATGAGTGTACCTTAAAAGACATGCAATATTCCATAACTATTATAACTGATAATGAATCTTTTATTAATTTTTTTACAAGAGCCCTGAAAGATGTATTGTGTATTGCATAACAGAAATCTGCACAGTGGTGCTTTTTAAAAGTTACTCATGTCTGAAGCATTCATTGTCACCATGTGTGTTGTTTAGATATGTATGTCTGAGGATGGAAGATGAGATGAGCGGTAGGATAGGGAATGCCGCAACTGTTATGGCTAGACTGTGCGAAAGAATCTGGTCCAATGCCAAACTCACAGCAAGGACTAAGCTGCAGGTATACCAGGCCTGCGTACTGAGCACACTCCTTTATGGAGGCGAGTCTAAGAATACCTATACCAGGCATGAAAGAAGGCTCATTAGCTTGCTTCTAACTCAGACGCCTGTGCCACACCCTAGAAATCGAATGGCAAGAGAAAGTCCCCAACACAGAGGTCCTGGCTCAAGCAAGCATGAGCAGCATTCCACCAATATTAATTCAAAGTCGCCTCCAATAGCTTGGACACGTCAAGAGATTGCAAACTGGTCGCATACCCAAGGATGTGTTATACAAAGGTCGGTTGGTCGACCATGTCTCAGATACAAGGACATAAGCATACATAAAGAGACATGAAAGTAGCCAACATTGACATACAAAACTGGGAAAACCTGGCAGAAGATCGTTCCACTTGGCGGGCTATAGTGAACGAAATAGCACAGAAGCAAACCAAGATGGAAGCAGTTGAAAGAGGAGGAAGGCCAGGCAACATTGACCCTCCGCATTCATGTGTGTGACATACAGATGAGACTACCACTCGAGGATTGATGTCATCATCCAAACCAAGAGCTTCCTACAAGAAAGATAAATATATCGCCTTTCGTACATAGACGGACAAATGCCATACATACTCATATGTATGAGGGGCGTGGACCACACTGTTTTTTTTCTAAACTCACTGACCTGGCCACCATAATGATAAGTATAGATCTTGAGAAACAACGGCAACTGTATGCAATCAATGGATGCGACATGCCAACACGATTACATTGACGCCAATCAGCTGAATCAATGAGAAAAATAAAATTATACAGCGTAGTTTAAGACGGTAACAAAAGATGATTTTTTTCAAGTGCACTAAATTATCTTAACACTAATGAGCCACGAGTGTCGGGTCCTGACTCTTCACATCATTGAGATTTGAGATCACGTTGTTTTATTTGTTCTGAATTCATTTAATACTAATACCCAGTGCCCAAATTATCTAACGTGGGACGTGGTGGCCGAGAGGTAGCGCTCTCGACTGTCATACTGATGGTCACGAGTTCGAATCCACACGAAAGTGAGGATTTGTTCTCGGGGCCTGAGGAGTCCCCGAGTCACCCAGCTCCGAATGGGTACCTAACTAGACAATAGGCGGCTGGGGTAATGCGTGGAACCCCTATACCCGTGGCCTGTGACCGCTGCATCACTTGCCAACAGATCATCTCTCATGGTCTGTGGGCGCAATTATCTTCTGCATAGAAGGAGCGTCTGTATATCTAAGATATAAGATATAACATATTCAACTAATGAACTTATCCAACACACTGAACTAACGAACTTATCCAACACACTCAATTAACGAACTTATCCAACACACTCAACTAACGAACTTATCCAACACACTCAATTAACGAACTTATCCAACACACTCAACTAACGAACTTATCCAACACATTCAACTAACGAACTTATCCAACACATTCAACTAACGAACTTATCCAACACACTCAATTAACGAACTTATCCAACACACTCAATTAACGAACTTATCCAACACACTCAACTAACAAACTTATCCAACACTCTCAAGTTGAATGTGAATGAAATTCAAGAATGAATTTCAACTAATGAACTTATCCAACACATTCAACTAATGAACTTATCCAAATCTTACTTAGCTCACGGGCCTTATCATCTTTGTCACAGATGCTCCTTCTATACAAAGCGTTATTACGCTCTTAGTCTTTATAAACCTCTATATTACTCTTTACCGCCACACTCTGGCTAATGTACATTGATGTACTTAACGCTGGAGCTATATTTGGCTTTATTTTCTTACTTCCATTAGTAGGTGTTTTGCTGGTGTTTTTGTTGTTATCAAAGGTTTTTTTTTTTTGCTGACACGTCATCAAGCTCACACTTTTGATACAACCATTCAAAAAATAATCTGCAAACAAAATATATTAATAAAAAGAAGAAAAAAATGTCAAACTTGAATTTATACCATCATAGAAATTTAATTTATAAGTTTAAAAAAACAAAAACTAAATGCAATTTTGTAAGCATTTAATAATTGGACATCAACAAATGTGGTGGTTCTCAGATCTTGACATGATGAAGCCAACATGGAGAATTCAATGAAATCATTGATGAAAAGACAACACGGTATCACTTGAGCACATACAGTCATGACTGGGAAACAGTAATGGTAACAAATTTGAGTGTTGATTAGTTTTGACTTTCTTTGTTCAATAAAATATTAGATGGGGGTAAGCACACCATCACCGGATAAAAATAACATTCAAAGCCATTCCAATCTGTTGAAATAGTCGCTTAAAAGAATATGTAGCTGAAAACTAAAAATAATTTCTCACCATTTTCAATTAATGTAGGAGGTAGATTTACCAATCCTAAGGTATGGCATATTAATGATTCATTAAAAAAGCATTTTCACTTTCGAAATAATAACTTAATTCTGCTTATTTTTTAATGCGTGTCTAAAAATTAAAATTTTACAAAGGATCAATTTATTAAAGCAAAGCTTATCAACTATTCAGAAAAATGGGCACAATAAAAAAAATGAGATTATGGCAGGGAGAATATTTTTTATTTACATACCTAAATAGATGCTGAGCTTTGCATCTAATATCGGAACATGTATTGGTTTGAAAATTAAAAATATAAAATATCTATCACATCTGTTACACAGGATAAAAAAACTGGATTATTTGTTTCGTCTGAGGCGCATGCCAGTGGGTTAGAATGCTGAATTTTTCATATCTATTATTATGCATTCTGTTGTAGTTAATTTAATGACAGAAAAAAGGAAATATGTTAAAAATATTACTATTATCAGATCATTTACTGGATGACTGGATGTAATAGTTGGAACATTTGGAATAGTAAATAAGTCTTTTAGCTGCTTTAAACAACTGTTTCACTTCAAAGATTTAATGCTTAACAAATATGTGTACAAATTGTTTTTTTAAAGCTTTACTTTTGTTTGCCTAAAAAAAGAAGAAAAAAATGAAATGTGTATCTCTTAACCAAGAAATTAAAAATTTTAATAACTTCAAATGAAAGCATCAGCTCAAGATATATATAAAAAATTGGTCATTTTCTAAAAATTTGATAGATATTCATTTTGACATGGCCATAAATAATATCCTAGCATCACCACATCAGATCAATCCCATATACAAGGCAATGTCAGAATAAACACTAAATTTTAAAAAAATAAAATCTTTAGTGTAGTAAATAAATAATAATATAAAAGAAAAATGACAAGTATAACTATGGCCATAATTAAAATGACACATACACATTAAAAAAATTGAAGGGTTCCAACATTTTC
The DNA here is from genome assembly GCA_002072015.1 of Radix auricularia. NCBI lineage: Eukaryota > Metazoa > Mollusca > Gastropoda > Lymnaeidae > Radix > Radix auricularia. The sequence goes on along the minus strand of MUZC01000190.1, from coordinate 58,716 downwards.
TTACAGCTCCTGGGTAATAAAAATCACCATTTTAAAAAAAAATATATATAAAAATCTAGGAATCAGTAGATCGTAGATCAGAACTGTAATTTATTGACTGTCATTATTGAATTCAGTGCATCATGGCCCAGACGTGGGGGTAAACCTTCACATTCAGTTCATTCTTAGCTTTAAAACCCCCAGTGGATTTAAATGTATGGAGAATATGTTTCAATGAGCTTCAACATTGGTAGCATATTATTGGCAAATCAAGATATTTATAATACTGATGAAATTATTGAATTTGTTCCCATCTATATACAGTAATAAACATTATTCACAAGAAAAGAAAATATATTTTACATGCCAATAATAACTTTTTCTGTCTTTGTTCAACAGCTGTACTTTATCTGTACATAATAAATGTACACAATTTCGTTTCATAAATAAATAAGAGCTGCAGCCACAGTTTTAAAATAAATAGAAAAAAAAAACAACACAGTCTTCTTAATGGGCTGTATGGAAATCAACAAGACATTGCTCATCAATTACTGGATATTTATGATTAAGCAAATCATTCACTAATACAATAACATAACATTTTTTTTACCCCAATAGGTAAGCACCAGACTTTTAGGATTTAACCATTATGATGCTGACCACTGACATAAAAAAAGGATAGAAAACAATAAAATATAGTGCTTTTTATCTCTCTCTCACATGAATGCTTTTATCAATATGTACATATTTATCAAAGTCTACCTTGATTATTGCAGATTTCTATTAACAAGATATAAATAACATTGGAAAGCCCATGCTTACAGCATACAGACAGTATCCACTTCTGTAATATGTTGGCATCTATTTATTGAATCCATATAATGGATGAAGATGTCCACATTAGTTATTGAAACCTTGGTTGCAAGTAGAGCTGATCACTCAAAGCTCAACAAGCCATAGTGAATGATCTATTAGTACATATGAGTGATTTTTAAAATAATTTCTGGAGTTGACCCGAGGCACTCAAGAATCATGACTTTAGACAGCAGCTAAACCAAATAACACAAGTGCCAACAAAAGATATATAATAAAGTGCACACATCTTGTTTTTTCTCATGTATAATACTTGTTTCTTTAAGGTTTAACAGCCAATGGATGTTAATTAACATTTTAGTAACATATTTTTAAAGCATTCTTTCATGTACCTAAAAGGACCAAACTTTATTTACACTGAGTTGGCTCTAAGAAATAGAACAGCCTCAAATATATCCTCTTCCATGGATGATCTGAAATCAGATCTGATGATTTGGAGGGCAGAGAACAGACGCTCCACACTCCCTTGAGTGGACGGTAAGGCCGTCACACTGAGAGCAGCATTTTGCACAATCAATGGATATCCTAAAATGGCTTCCTTTACATTGACTTTATTTGAACTGTCAATTTTTTCAACCTCATTCAAGGCTGAATTGAATTTTAACTTGAATTCGCCTTCTGGATTTAAAGGATCGTGTTTGGCAAGCTCCTGGTCATCTGGGCAGCGTTCAGCAGCCTGATCACAGTCAATGTGGGAAGTAGTGGAGATGGAGCCTGCATGTGCCAGGACCGGTGTGGTGATTCCGGCAGTTAAGACACTGAATGCCTCCTCTGGGCTTAACGTACTGTGCTTTCCTAGCCACTGACCACTATCTGAACACTTTTCAAAGGAACGATCAGTATCAGCTAGTATTGCAGATCCATCTGTCAACCTGTCGGATGCACTCCCATTCTGCGGTAAAAGTTCCATCTGAATGGCAACTTTACATAGAGTATCTTTGGCAACGTTGCTCTGTTCCTCGGTGAGCGTCACCTGATAGACTGGGTCCACATACACAGCTGCCAGAAGAATACCATTGTCCAACAGTAGATGTTCCCTGCAAATCATAGAGTTCATTATGTCGTTGGCTGTTGTTCCTCCAATTTGAGACAAACAGAAAATTAAGCTCTTCCATTCCTTATAAAAGATCCCAGGCGTCAGGTCGACAGACTGCAATGTTTTTGTCACGGCGTAAGGGTAGCGTAATAAAGCTTCCAGTTCTTTCACTGCCTCCCATTCAGCATCTGACAATGTTTCTTCAGGTTTCTCTAGCATGTGCTTGAGGTACGGTTTTAATTCTAAAACCCGCTGCATCATTAGGTAGGTACTCCCCCAACACGTGACACGGTCAGAAATGACACTTTTCCCTGTAAGTTTTTTCAACAAAGCGTCATACTTTGGTGCTTTGGCCGCTGACACTATATTTCGCAGCTTGGCTATTAGATTCCCTGAATGGTTTTTCCGCAGGCCATCGAGGAGTGCGAGGTTAAGAGTGTGAGCGGCACATCGCATGTGAGTAATATTCATGATTCTTGCCGAAGAGGCAACTAGCTCATCCACAGCGTCGATATCATCATCGTTCTCAAGTATTTCATCACTGTCAAAATTAATCTCCATATCGTCTTTGTTCATTTTTTCGATGCTGCTCTTCATGCTGCTGGCATTGTCACTGACGATAGACAACACGTGTGTTTTAGATATATCAAACTCATCTAAAACACTCATTACAAGCATCTGGATATATTCTGCAGAGAGCAGAGTTTCAGTGTATCTCACTGCTAATGTTCGCATGACAACCTCCTTTCTAGAATCTACAAACTGAACATTTACAGTAAAATAATGCACTTTCTTATGAGTGCATATGTCTACTTTCACATGAACAAATTTTTGGCAAATGAGTTCTTTCAGGGCTTCTTTTTTACTCTTGGCTTCATCCAAGAGCATGATTTTAATACTGTTCCTCTCCAGTGAAATGCCAAACTTCAGAGCCATGGTTCCATTCAGAGCCACAAAGGCTGCAGAGGAGAACAAGCTGATGGGTATGGCACACTTGACCACCATCTCGATGATGCATCGTTTGAATTTATCCTGCGTCATGGGCACCATAACCTTATCCTTCACTATGACTTTGCTCTCATGGTGGACCTGACTTGAAGAACTTTGTGCTTCAAGCTCAAGCTGCCTCTTGATCTCTTCGTTCCTGTCAATGAGCATCTGCATTATTCCTGGATGATGCCGCTGAAGGTGACGTTTCAGGTTTGAGGCTCTTGTTGAGCTGCGCTTCCCGTCCCCTGCAGCAGTGCTTATCTTCATGCCACACGGAGCATTTGCGTTCAGCTTCGGAACTTTGCATATGTTGAATTTTTTATCTTCAGAGATTGTGAAAAACTCATAGACTGCAGATTTCCTCTTTTCTTTTTGAGCCATTTTCAGAACCTTTAAAGAAAAATGTGTAAAAAAATATATTAAACAACAAAGATACAAAGGTTTAGATAATAAAGAAATAACTCTTAGAATAACTTTCTCATAACAACATTCTGGCAGTAAGAGCGAGACGGTAGTAGATAAAAATGTTAGAATAATGTGAAAATAAAAGAAGATGTACTGATGATATCCATATAATCAGGTTCAGCCAGTTGAGCTAGAAGTCCCTTAGTTTATTAGATTATTGATTTCTTACTATAAAAATGAGATTTTAGCTCATGTGAGGGGAAGAAATAGTTGCTGAGTGTATTCTGAATCTGTCTGATGACTCATATGTGTTTGTTTTTCTTTACCCTTATTTAAACAAATGTTTTTCTTTATACTTTAAAAAAATATATCTTTTTTTTTAATTAATACATTTTTATAATACTCTTTATTCTTTTTATAATACATTTGATTTTGTAAAATTATTCACCAGACTATTTAATTTAATGTAATGTTAGTAAACAAATTTAATGAACAAACATAAATAAATAAGAATTAAAATATAAGTACACAGGTAATGCAAGAATTCTTTTGCCACGGGAAACTTTAAAGATAGCAGTGAGACGATGAATAAAGATGGATAACTAATCTAAATGTTGTAGTTCAGAATCTGTCTAGAGTAATGAATGAAATAACACATTTTTTTGTTGGAAAGTATTAAGTAACTTTATAGAATTATTTTCATTTACAGTCAATATAAAATTTAATGCATCATAAGATAGTGTTAAAGGTTTAAATATTCTATCATTTTTATGTCCCTTGGGTATGTAATACACATGACTTATTATATTTATATTAATTATCATAGTGAAATGTGTATATAGCCAAGTGAGAAGACATAACACCATAGCCTTGGTAAATATAAAAGTATTAACTTATACAAAATATATGTATAATTTATTTAATGATCATAATTATACAATGCATTTTATTTTTCAGATGGATATAGATAAATATTTTAAACCTTGGAAATTGAAATATTGATTTTGCATTGAAATTAAATATTAGACTCGTATTAATTGCCAAAATAAAAGTTGTAATCAATTATAAAATGTTTAAAAAGCCAAAAGTCTTTACAGTGAACAGCCAATAGTTACATTAAAATGTATACTGTGTGACTGTATTGAGTCAAGTGTAAACACCAGAATTGGGTCACAGTCAGAATGTGGTAGTCCTGTCAGGCCATGCTAATAATAAAATACCAAAGTTTTGCCAAGCCCAAGCACTATAATAGACATTTTAGACAAGTATCCAGGCTTATTCATATTCAGATGTCCTCAAAGTTAATACAACTTTAAGACATGTTAATATTGTAAATGTATGCCTAGCGAGTAAGGAGTTAGTTAATTAATTTAAGGCAAGGCCTTTAGCCTTAAGGCTGAAAATCACATTGCTAATACTAATGCCCTAATGAAGGATAAGTTTAAGGCTTAGGCTTAGGCCTTTGCCTTCTCTTACTTGACGAAGTAGGAAAACATTAATAATTTCATTAATTTTCTAATTGACTAATTCAAATTTATTTTATTCACTAAAGAGAATCAAAGATTCATAATTTCATAAGATGCATCTGAGCCATCTGTATAGTGTATAGTCTGAATAGTCACACTGAGTAGTGTGACACGAAATATTTTTCTACTTTTAAATTTAATTTATACTAATTATACTTACTAGCCTTACTAGCCTATACTGCCCTAAACTACGCCGACGCAGTATCGTAATTAATAATTATAATTAACAAAGTAAGTATAAGTAAGTGTCAGTAAACTCAGCACTCTCAGTACTGAGGCATGTAGTATAGTTTAAATAGTTACAACTCAGTTAACTCAGTAGTTAAATATTAGGCCTAATATTAAATAGTTGGGAACTTAGTAAGGATTGCTTCCGTGTGAAATATTGTAATACTAACCAGGTAATTCTCATGACTAAGCTTGCGTCTGATATTATTATTAATAGTGTTTCTTCATTTAACACTAATATTTTTTTTTACAACTATAAAAATTCCACTTCCTTAGAGCTCTTTAGTTGAAAAGTATAAAGAATTACTATTGGCCATCAAAAACATTCACCTCTTTACTTTCAAGCAATGCAGTATATTCGCATATATACTAAATCTTATAGATAATACTTAAACTATGGCGGATTAAGCGGGGGAGGGGGGCTGAGTGGGCTAAAGCTAGGGGCCCTGACGGTTTGGGGGTCCCCAAACTTTTTATATTTTATAATAAAAGTGTACAATTGTTTGCACGAACCCTTGAAAATATAATAAATTTCAAATAAATTTATAATTATTATCTATACAACTGATCGCGATTCAGTCTTAATAATCAAAATACTTGATTTAATTGGCTCACTTAGAGAACATAATAGTTTAAAATAAAGTTTATATTTTTTAAATTTCTAATTTTAGGCAAGCTCCGCTGGCCGTGTGGAGAGAGCAACCGGTGTCGGCTTGGATTTCCAGCAGTGGAAAACAAAAATTTTCTTTTCACACTCAATTGTAACATACAGCAAACACTTCAAACAGTTATTTCTTCGTGTTCGTTTATTTTTTTTTCCATTATTAATATTTAGTTACAGTCATATATTAGATGTTAACAATCATTTTATTTTAAGGGACGCTGGCTGGATAGGGCCCCCGTTTGATTGCAGCCCGGGGCCCCGTGCAGTCTTAATCCGTTACTCGATGAATATGTATATCTTATATATCTTAGATATACAGACGCTCCTTCTATGCAGAAGATCATTGCGTCCACAGACCATGAGAGATGATCTGTTGGCAAGTGATGCAGCGGTCACAGGCCACGGCTATAGGGGTTCCACGCATTACCCCAGCTGTCTAACTATTGTCTAGTTAGGTAACCATTCAGAGCTGGGTGACTCGGGGACTCCTCGGGCCCCGGGAACAAATCCTCGCCTTCGCGTGGATTCGAACTCGTGACCATCGTTACAGCAGTCGAGCGCGCTACCCCTCGGCCCCGGAGTGGGCCCCACACTTTCTTAGGCCCCGCCTATCTTAATTTTCTCTTTTTATCCTTATTAATTCCTTATCTCTCACAAGACAAGGCCCTGCACAACAACAGAGATATGATGTTGGAGACAAAACAACAACAACACATCATTCCACAATATAGCACGAATTTAAGCGATGCGTATCGAACCATGCCTTCCGTCCACATAATTGCATCCCCCAAACCTCCCTGAATAACATGCACATTTTATATGATGAAAGGTTGAAAAAGGAGGGGGAAGTGAGCAGTTATTTTATGCAATGAAACCTGGAAACAACGAACCTTGAAGTAGCGTTGCCACCTTGAATGAAGCGCTAACCTATCCCGTCATGAAATGATTGTTCACTACGCCAATTAAAGCAACGTTCAAACAGCGCCTGAAAATCATAAACTTTTGGCTTCAATCCATGGGGGAAAGGGGTGGGTAGAATGCTTGCTCAGGTGTCGAGTTCTTAGTGTAATAATGAATCGACGATGTGTCGGTGCTTACTAACTCAGCTGATTCCGTTTTCTAAAAGGAATAAATCCCCAAGGCTGGCTGCTGAGAGAAAGTCACCATGTAGTCACGTGACGATGAGTTGTCGATCAGCGCTAGTGTTTAAAAAAATCATAGTTGTGGGAAGTGGAACAAGCTCTCGTGCGATTTTATATTGATTTGGCTCTTGGGGGGTCAAGGTCAGAGTTTGATCCTTCGCGATTCCGCGGTGTGAATGGGGCTTGACAAGGCAGAGGACGGAGGTGTTTGTTAAATATTATTATTATTTTTATTTTAAATGGAGCATGCTGGCAGGAGCTTCCTCTCTGCCTTCTCGAAATGTCGTTAAATTTGTCGAGGGAAATTCATCAGTTCTGTTTTGTTTCTTGTCAGGAGATATTTTGACAAAACGTTTGGTAAGGGTCTAAAGGGTGGAGGTTTGTTGGAAGTAAACAAGAGAATATGCTACCTGATTTAACAGGTGCCCAACTCGGGGAGAATACTGACATGTCGCCATTGTTTTAACGAAGGATACTTATTTTTAAAGAGAGGATCTAAAAGTTAATTAGTAGAGGTTATGAGGTGAGGAAACGGGTAGTGATTGGGTAAAGTGATAGGCCACATACGGATGGTGACAGCAAGTGTTGATGAGTTTCTATGAGATTGGGTGAGTGATAGGGAGGTTAGGAGCAAGTGTATAAATGTGTGTTAATGAATGGGTGAGTGATAGGGAGGTTGAGAGCAAGTGCTGAGGAGTTTCTATGAATTTGGGTAATGATATGGAGGTTGAGAGCAAGTGTTGATGAGTTTCTATGAATTTGGGTGAGTGATAGGGAGGTTGAGGGCAAGTGCTAATGAGTTTCTATGAATTTGGGTGAGTGATAGGGAGGTTGAGAGCAACTGTATAGATGTGTGTTAATGAATGGGTGAGTGATAGGGAGGTTGAGAGCAAGTGTATAAATGTGTGTTAATGAATGGGTGAGAGCAAGAATTGATGAGATTTGATGTGTTGACTAAAATATAAGTAAGTGCAATTAGTATTGTGAATAATACAGCTGGGATTGTCCAAGGTTCAATTTGACTGCGGCACTTGACATTGTGTTGTGTGCCTTATCAAAGTTTACGGAAAGTAATGTAATAATAATAATAAATTTTAATGTTGGGGAAAAACAGTAATTTTTTACTATAATAGTAGTTCTTGTAAATTATATCACGTTCTGGCTCACAGGCTTTCATTTTTTATCTCCTGGTGTCTTCTACTCCACGTATTGCCTTTAGGATCCAGTATCAGAGGCGTCACTATGGTTGGTGTCACCCCCTAAAAACTTCTTACCCCATGGAGCTCCTCCGAATCTACTAGAGCCTAATAACGAAAAAATACAGAATTTTACCCATGGGTGTCACCCTTGTGATGGTGTCACCTGGTGCGGTCCGCACCCTTCGCAACGCCTCTGTCTAGCACCCATATGAATGTTTATCGCATCGTGTCACTTGTTACTGCTTCCACTTGTTGCCTCCTCTCCCCATCCCTTACCCCCCCCCCCCCCCCCCGGCAGTGTTATTTAATAGTTACAAGTTCCAAAACACGAAAGTGTCCCCAGAAATAATGTAATGACCACGGGAATTTCGCGTGGTCCCTCGTCCACTGTGGTCACTTGTGGTCATCGATTCAGTCATAAAGAACCCCGGCTTGTCTCTGCGCATCCTTGCTCTCAGATTGCTCTTAACCACCTCCCGTGTCTGTATCCTCTCTTTCTCTCGCTCCCTCACTCCCTCTCTTTCTCTCTGTCTCCCCCCTCTTCTCTCTCTCTCTCTATCACTATCTCTCTCTCTCTCTTTCTTTCTCTATTTCCTTCTTTCTGTCTTTCCCCCATATCTCTTTCCCCTCCTTCTCTCTCTGTCTCTGTCTCCGTGTGTGTGTGTTTGTGTGTGTGTGTGTGTGTGTGTGTGAGAGAGAGAGAGAGAAAGATAGCGGTCAAGTTTCCGAGCAAACTTCTCTATTACATATTACAGTAGCGTTTGTTACCTCCGAGTGTAGAGAGTATAGGCCGTTGATCGGGATATGGCCTCAAATTCTCGTCTGACGGGACGAAGGCGATAATGAAAATAGGGACAGGGGGAAGCAACTGTTCAAACCCCGGGCGAAGAACTCCAAGATTTATTGACCAATTTTAAAAATGGGCCCATCGGTGTAGTGTCGCTGCAGAGACAGACCCTGACACTTTGTTTTCTAAAAGATTGGTAGCCTAACTGATGAACGAGGCTTTGGAGATGACAGTGGGGGGGGGGGGGGGGGGGGACCTATCAGGGGCAAGTACCGGATTAACGCCCCTGACAAATAGCGCAGTATCGACTTCATCACTGAAAAAAAATCGTTCCCCTATCATATGATCCATAGGCAGTTAGTTCCCTTTGTGCGACTTGAAGTTTTAATTCACCTTTGAAGTGTTTGATTGAGCGGGAGGAGCAGTTCTATATTATGTTATAGGCCCTATTATATGTCTAAACAAAATTTGTTGATTTAAAAAAAAAGTCTTATTAGGGATAGTTAATTTTTCCAGATGGTCCTATTGTTTCACCACAAAAAGGACTTAGATCTTGTCCGGTGTTCTAAGAAGGGGTGGTAACGCCTTGTGAGATGTAGTGAATGAATGTTCCAGGTGACCAGGATAGTGGGAGGGGTGCTAAATATGTTAGATTTTAATGATGAAAGCAATGTGTATCCTGGCTCACAAATATCCTGGCTCACAAATATCCGGGCTCACAAATATCCTGGCTAACAAATATCCGGGCTCACAAATATCCGGGCTAACAAATATCCGGGATAACAAATATCCGGGCTCACAAATATCCGGGAAAACAAATATCCTGGCTAACAAATACCCGGGCTCACAAATATACGGGCTCACAAATATCCGGGCTCGCAAATATCCTTCATGATACAAAATAGTCAATATGCCATAGAGCCATTTTTAGATTAATTTGAAAGCTATCTAGTAAAATATATTAGTTTTAAAGATAATTTTCAAAAATTTTGTGAAACACTTGAATTAGTTTGATGTCAAAATAGCATGAAATGCGTATCTTTTCAATGTGTTGTTGACAATTCCTCATGCTAGTTAGGTGTGCTAGTATACTGTTGCGAAGCCTTGTTTTATGTGTAGCCTTACCAAAAGTGTTATTATTTCTTATTTGTCTGCTGCATAACTATATCACTGATCAAGAAATTTGGAATTTGTATTATAATGCAAAATATTTAAGATTCAGAGATAATATGTGTATAATATAATCATTATTATCATCAAATTAAAAACCATTATAGTAAGTTTCTTTAACCCTCTATTACGCTCTTTTAGGTTTTCACGGGGAAAACATATTTGACTGGATATTAAATGTGTATTGGACATATATAAACATTATATAGAAGAAAAATATACTATTTTGATAAAATTGTGATTTTGATGGTATGTTACCATATGGTCACAATGCGTCTATATGGTAAAAAAATAATAAAAACAGAATAAAATAGAACATGACAACTATAATAATTTTGATAGATGATGATTTAATCCTGAACGCAAAAAGTGTATATATTAACTTTATTACAAAAACATCTTTATATGTTGAATGCATTGAATATACTGCTAAAAATGATAATTAGGATAATAAAAATCATTATTTTACAAAATTTTTGAAAAAAAAATGGAGAATCCATTATTTTTTTAAAACATAAAATACCTACTGAAAGGCCAATAAACATCTATAGACATAGATAAAAAAGCATGTTTAAGGCTGGTGAAACTGTTTGACTTTTGCTTCATGCAATGGTGAATATTTTATTTTACTAATTTTTACACCTTTAATTCTAAAGAAATGCTTTGCAACTTGTTCTCGTGTATATTTATTTGTTGCAATTTTGACCAGGATACTGCGAAACAGTCAGGTCTAACTGGTATGGGTGGGACAACTGCAGTAGGACCTCTCATTTCTTTGGCTCTATATCCAATTAGGAATTACCACATTTTCTAAATCCTACTTTACCTTTTTCATGAGGCATATAGCAATCTGGGTCTTGAAATCAAGTAGAGCAAGGATATTTTTGTTACAATTTGGATTACTACAGGCATCCCCATAGATCAGCCATGCCTGAACTAGTGTCATATTCATATCCACTTGAATTTAATTCATTGCCAGTTGTTTATTCCTTACTTGTCATAGAGCTAAGGAAATGGCTCACAATGTTTCCAGAAGCTCTTATAACCGATTCTACTATGCGTTCCAGAATGCTACAGCAGTATTATTAAAACTTATTAATAACTCTTGTTAGCAGAACAAGACACATTTTTTTAAATTTTGGGATTATATTGTTATATATCTATATCTATACTATATATATATATATATATACATATATATATATATATATATA
>MUZC01000190.1:25347-38769 GCA_002072015.1 Radix auricularia | reverse complement strand
GGGGAGAGAGAGGGAGAGGGAGAGAGAGGGAGAGAGAGAGAGAGAGAAATTGCAAAGTTAATTTACAATAAATTTGGGTTTTTTTTTCTTTTCAAAAAAAATAATAATAAAACTTATGAAGACCTCTGATACAGCATCAATAAGTTTCTTCTATTTTTTTAAAAATTAATTATTATTTTTTAAAAAAAGATTTTAAAATAATAAATTTCAATGAAAATTTAACGCGTATGCCTATAATTAAAGGCATGCTATATTTATGTCCACACAGAGTTTTAAAAGGCGTTCTCTGTTCTCCTTTGAGATCTTGAATTTTGCACTGGCCAACTCTGAAGATAATGACGTCTGTCTTAATTGCACTAATCTTACGTTTCTACCAGTCCTTGAGTGCTATCACTCCTAGATTCTTTGTCACAACCCCAAATAATCTTCTTCATTTTAATAATATTTTTTGTTGTTATCCTAATTTCAAATTATATATAAGTTATCTTAGTTCGTTCTAACCGTTTTTTAAATTAATTTTACCCCCCCCCCCGATCCGCTGCTCCCCACCTCCAAAAGTACATGTAAAATAGAATTTGGGAAAAATTAATATTAACCCACAGATTGCAAAAAAAAAAACAACAACAACGTATAAAGCTCAACATAGGAAGCTCGTATTTGATAGACTTGTGATACGGTGTAAAATTACAGGTTCGTGTGTTAAAATTCTAAGTAAACTATGATCTCTATATACCAGGGTATGAGGCCCTTATATTATAACATTTAAAAAGGTGTACAATTTTTATTAACACCCATACGCCTTTCAAGTTACCCGTATCAGAATATTACGATATTTTCTAGCGTATGAAGTTGTGTTGCAATAACTATCAGCTGCGTGATAAAGTCACTTTATCTTAAAGTCAATTTTACAGTCGTCCTTTAAAAGTGTTCAAGCAAGGGTATTGATTAAAATTATTTTAATCGATACTTTTTTAAAAACTGATTAATCGACTAATTAATCGTTAATTTGCGCAGCCTTAATTGTTACAGAATATGGGCGTGTTGAAAAGTTCAAGTCATTTAATCAAGAGGACGTTGATGAGATTTCAATTACAAGATATTACCTGATAGAGTTTTGAATTTAAAAATAATCGATTAATAAGCCTACAGTCTGATCTCATTAAGTCAAACTCAGAGGGACCAGGAAAAAATCGACTTAAGGAATTTTTGAGTTAGGGAAAATGGCGTAATAGGCGCAGAATTTGGCCGAGACCTTACAATTAGTTCGATACAGGGAGGTTTTCACCTTAGGGACGTTAGACTTTGCGAGGTGCGTTCTGTATTGAAGACATTAAAAAAAGTTACAAAATTTGCCAATTAACATAATTTTAGATCTATACAACTTAAGAAGAAGAGTTATTAAGTTAAAAATATCAAATTATTTTACTTTCATGTATACCAACATGATACTAAAATAGGACCTACTAGTAATAATAATAATAATAATAATAATAATAATTGTTATAGTGATGATGATGGATAAATAGATACGTCTATAAAAGCCATGCCCTAGTGACCAAATGGCGTGTCAGGGCTCCCCGAGATTTCCTAAATCCATACTGGCAAGTCAGGGACGTTAACGAGCGGCATTGAGCGGCCATATTCGAGAGCTTTGGGAGGGTCGAGGAACGAGGACACTTACCCGAGCTTGTCTACAGTGATGGCCGATTAACGAACTGAGCTGTTGTCAAGTGCGGAAGAGGCGGAGATAACATCATTCAGCGGCGAATCCAACTAAAACATGAACGGAAGCAATTTTGATGCAATAGGTTAAGGGTTACCTTGAGGTGAGAGCTGCCGCAACGACATGAGACCAACAATGCGTCTTGCGTTCACTCGCATTGTTCTCATTTCTTGGTGCTGCTGTGTGTGCCTCTTCCCCCCCCTTTCTTTGCACTATCTATGAGGAAGTACTGGGTCTCCATTATAACCTACCACAAGTTCCCACCTCAAGTCCGATCCTGAATTGATATGGTGAGGAGTTGTGAAATGGCATAAAGTGTGACACAATTATAATATAGCATTTAGCAGTAGGCCTACTGTTTGCTGGCTTTAGACCTCTGTCCTCGTTTGTCGAAAACTTACTGAGACAGCTCAAGACAACCATAACTAAAAGTAAAGAAATATCTGGTACTCCACACAGTCATATACATGCACATAGATTCCAAGAAAATAATTAGCACAAATAGACACCAAAACATTTTTTCGATTAAATACCCTTAGGAAAGCTTTGGGGGCATTCAAAATTAAAATAGTCAGAATAATAATTGTACTTTTTTTTAGACTCCCTCGGAGCAAAACATTTGAAATTTGAAGGGGAAAAAAAACTCTTTTAAATGTCCTTATTCGTTAAATACCTACCTATTTAAAAATGATCAATTATCAGAAATAATTACATGTAAATATTTTTTAAAATGTAGACTAAATATTTATGTCTGTAACAACACAGTTGTCCAGGCCAAAAATCATCGCCTTCTTGTGGTGGTAATTTATGTTAAAACGAACTTCTAAGTTAAATATCTAACAGTATAAATCATAATAAATCAAAACATAATTGGTTTCATAGGGTTACGGTTGACTTTTGTAGATCTTTTGAAAAAAAAAACGTTGTGTTTTCAACAAGAAAGAAAACTATTCTTAAAGAAAGATCTTCTTTCTAAAACAGATATCCCGCGATATTATGTATTAGACTTCAGATATCATACAAGAAATAAAATTATATGACATAGATTGGTGAAAATCCTATTTTTCTCTTGATTCAAACCATCGTTTCACTCTTGTACAGATGCATGTGATCGCTTACAACAGTGAACTCTATAAAAATTACACTGACGCAACCAGAGGGGTCAAAGGTCTGGCCATCATAGCAGTGTTCATAGAGGTAAGCATTTTTGATACATTCACGGCTTGTTATTATAGACGTGTAGATAGATAGAGGTAAGCATTTTTGATACATTCACGGCTTGTAATTATAGATGTGTAGATAGAGGTAAGCACATACGACACATTCGTGGCTTCATATTAAAGCAGTGGATATAACGTTCAGCTAATTTTTCTTTAGACATAAAAAGTATTTATTCCTTATGACAATGTGAAAGCAAGAGACCAAAGACAATTAAAGACGATCATCAGGCCTGGTCTATTGGAGCATTCTCTAGCGATCTCATTTTGGAAACTGCTTGAATTTTACATTTCAAGTATTTCCATTGTCTTTTTATTAAATATATCCAAAATAAGTGACGTTTTTATGTTAATAACAACTGGCAACAGAGCGAGCGATTTGGCGTTTTTCTTTACAGAAATCCATGCAACGTGAAATCAACAGAACAGCGCCTCCAAGGCATAAATGACATGCCAGAAAAGCTCGTGTTTTTGTCTTCAGCTGGCTATTGTCAACTGGACACGAGAAGAATCAGTCTTTTCACTCGCAGACACGTTTAGAATGTTTTTTTTTCAAGAAATATGACGATTAATCTAGTTATTAGTCATATCAAAGGAATAACTTAATTACTCATTGTTTATGCTACAATTGTAAACGATTGTACTCTTTAATGACTGCAAATATTTATGTTCTGTCACGTTTACTTAATATTTTTTTACAATGACTACTATTTTTCTCAGATTTTATTTTTTTAAAAAGTAAAAGTTTCCTTAATTTTTAAACATGTAATTTCGTATTTTTAAAGGGCTTATGCATTGGTTTATATTTCATAGTCTTTGAAATCATTCATAGACGGGATTTTACAATTCATCATCATTTGTCCTTTTGGTTCCTTGTGGAACACAGGGCCTCTGTCAAAGCTCGCCACTGTGCACGGTCCCTTGCCAGTTGCTTCAATTCTTCCCAGCTCTTTCCAGTTCTTCCAGCCTCATCTAACATGCTCCGTCTCCATGTACGCTTGGGTCTTCCTCGCTGGCGTTTGCCCTGGGGGTTCCAATCTAAGCCCTGCCTCATCCTGCTGTTATCTTTCCGAAGGGTGTGTCCAATCCATCTCCAGATTTTACAATTAGATTCCTTTAATTTTTAATGTTTAACTATATGCAATATAATCTTGGTCACAAATCAAAGATTCTCTCTCATTTAATCAGTTGACACTTATACCTACAAACTACAACGCTTAGACTACTTTCATGTATACGTTTATTCGATCTTTTGTTTTAAAAATCATTAAATTGATTGGCTTTTTTTCTTTTAAATCAAGGAATTATTGATTTTTTTTAAAAAAAAAAGCAAAAACAACTTTAACGAAGCTTAATTATCTGATACAAATTTTAAAGTTACCGCAAAATAGTTTTAAAATTTTATCATAAACGAAAGGACTACGGTTACATGGAAGTTATTGGAATCGCTTCCTAAATTTCATCGCAAGAGATCAAAAACTGTCAATCAGAGAATGCGTGATGGCCTAGGAGGAAAAGCAGTAATAAAAAAAAGAAATATTACAGTAATGACTTCTGACGCGTGAGCCATAGCTGTTCAACACTGAAAGAAAATCCTTGTCAGTTTTCTACGTACCGGAAATTAAGGTTGTCTGTAGTGTTCGTGTAAGGTCAAGGTCAGCAGCTTCCCTCGGATCGCTCCGGGTAGCCCCAGACGGTCGTAATAGGTAAAGAGGAAATCTGGTTTTTGGTGGTGACGCCTAGAAGAAATACCCAACACTTCCAAAAAATGTAATTCTGATATACAGATAGCGGCCCCTGGGGTGGTTGAGTGAGAGGAGTGCCACGGAGAGGAGTCGTGGATTGATGTGACGTCATCCCGGCGTCAGGGTGGAGGTGAGAGGTCGAAGATTCGTCTGGCCGGCAAGCCTTGCGGTTCGGAGTCTCGGAGTTAAAAAAAAAAATTGTTTGCTCCTTGCTAGATCTGGAGTCTTAGCGCGCCTCATGGGTCTCCGGGATTTAATATGGGGAGTCTTAGCGCGCCTCATGGGTCTCCGGGATTTAATATGGGGAGTCTTAGCGCGCCTCATCGGTCTCCGGGATATAATATGGGGAGCCTTAGCGCGCCTCATGGGTCTCCGGGATTTAATATGGAGAGTCTTAGCGCGCCTCATCGGTCTCCGGGATATAATATGGGGAGCCTTAGCGCGCCTCAGTGGTCTCCGGGATATAATATGGGGAGTCTTAGCGCCTCATCGGTCTCCAGGATACAATATGGGGAGTCTTAGCGCCTCATCGGTCTCCGGGATATAATATGGGGAGTCGCAACCGAAAAAAAAATTGAATGTGGCAAAAGGGCCAGGCTCTAAAAGTAAGCAAATACGTGGAGATACTCAGTAACAAAAATTTGAATCATTCGCTAAAGTCAGAAACTGGGAATCGCAAAGAGCCTTAAACTATCGCACATCTCCACCTACCTCCCCCCTCTCCAATTTACCGACAATTTGATGTGATTGGGAATTTAATCACAGATGAGATTTTTTTGAAATAGTTTTGGTTGCTCTAAGCGAAACTTATCGCTATCCTAAGTCTTCCCCGTCTATTCTCTTTTTAACATGAACGTAATCTCCCATTTCAGGTGGGCAAAGAGATCGACAAATCATTTTACTACATCTCGAAGGAGCTCCAGTGGCTACAGTACAAAGGTAACACGCAAACCACGCATGTCAAACATGGCAGTGGTTGTGGGTACATGTAGTTTAATTGGATGCTGTCGTGTAAATGCCGATTAGCTCAAGAAATGACTCATTTCAAGTTCGTAATTTCTTATTTATATCTTTAAAATGTTTAAAACGGTAAAAAAAAATATTTGAAAACACACTTAACAATGTTTAACAAATAATCTTGTTTGTTTGTAAAGAAATGATTGGTCTTCTATGAAAGAACGAATAAATTGTTGGCACTTTGAAAGAGACCAACTTTAACCCTGGGCGAATTAAGTTTTTTTAAACTTCTGGAAAATAATGAGTGTGTGTGTGTGTGTGGGGGTCCACGTGTTTATCTTCAGCATTACAACCTATATCAAGTTCAAAGTAATAACCTAGCTCAAGTTCAACATAATAACCTAGCTCAAGGTCAACATAATAACCTAGCTCAAGGTCAAAGTAATAACCTAGCTCAAGGTCAACATAATAACCTAGCTCAAGGTCAACATAATAACCTAGCTCAAGGTCAAAGTAATAACATAGCTCAAGGTCAACATAATAACCTAGCTCAAGGTCAACATACTAACCTAGCTCAAGGTTAAAGTAATAACCTAGCTCAAGGTCAAAGTAATAACCTAGCTCAAGGTCAACATAATAACCTAGCTCAAGGTCAACATGATAACTTGGGTAAAAGCCGAAATAATAACCTAGATCAAGACCAAAAAAAAAAAGATTCTAAGTCACAGTCAAAATAATGGATTTATGTTATAAGTAATGATCAATTTAAAGGGAACATCTCGCATACCATCTACCTCTTAGAGATATCTCTGAGCCGATAATTGCAATTTTTTATTTCCCATTTATCTTTTCCCAGTTAGTCAATAACTGTCATACGATCAAATGTTCAGATCAATGTTAAAATAACTTACGAAAAAGTTGATTGAAAACAACAGCAAACAAAACCGCGGTACACTAAAAATTTTTTTAAAATTCTGTTTTGAGTGGGATAGCCTTGGTTTCCAAATAATATTAACATTCTGCCTGGAATCCATCTGACCCCAAATCCATTTGACCCCGAATCCATCTGACCTCGGATCCATCTGACCCTGAATCCATCCTATACCGTCCAACTCACCACAACTTCCAGCCAGCCAGAATCAAGGATTTCCATGTTTCTTTTCCTTTTTGTCTCCCCCTGGCAGAAATATGTCAGTTTTTGAGATGACATTTTTGGGATTCAATATTTAAAAAAAAAAAAAAGTCAATAAATTTCCCATCACAGCTCGTTGCGCCTCCCAATTTCCTACTTAAATTGCCATGGACGGGAAGGTCAGATAAAAATCCTACAGCTGGGACGGGATGGGGAGTTTGCGTGTAAAACGAATGGCGACTATGTAATCGTGCGCGGCCGAGTTTATCAAACGTCTCTGAAGCTGGAGTAAATAAGACGTTTGTGAGTGTGTGCGTATATATATGTTTGTGTGTGTATGCGTGCGCGCGCGCGTCTGTGTGTGTGTGCGCGTGTGTGTGTGCGCTTACGTGATTGTTTTGAAGAGGATTGAAAGGAAATAATTATCTTCGTTTCATGTGATAAAATGGAGATTAGAGGACTTTAAAAGAAAAAGTTTATTCTTCGTGTTAAAAAGCTCCATAAGTGTCATAAGCTATTAATATGTGAACTAATATAAATTGGATAACAGTGTTTGAGATATATATANTATATATATATGTGCTGGTAATCATTAATTATTTTCGATTAAAAATTTAATTGGTGATCTATTAATTTCGATTAATTATATTTTATACGCATATAAAGATCCCGTTAGGTTGCCATGAATTATTTCACGAAATCGGTTAAATCACGGTAAATCCTTTGCTCCCAAATTTTGTGACGTAAGACAGTAATTTCATTAGGCTATGCAAGAAATAGGGGAGAAAAACCTTCTTGTTTACGTATGCACGTCCACATATACAATAATAATAAGGAAACGTATTAAGTATAAAAAAATATAAATTATTAATAAGTTGGAGCAAAAAAATTAGATATATTTTCTTTAATTTTAATTGAATTTCAATCGATTTATTTAATTTTAATCGATTAAAAATTTAACGATTAATCTATTAATTAATCATTAATTTTCGCAGCCCACATATATAAATACATACCTAAATTTATATATATTGAAAGACTTTTATATCAGTTTGTATCTTTATCCATAAATCAAAATGTATTTCGTTCCTATTGCAAAATAGTCTATTCATAAACTTATTTTTAAATAATGTCTAATGATTCATAAATCTAACCCTTTTCTAACTCATTAAAACGCATGCTTTTGCTGTCCGGTGTTATGTTGATATTCTATGTCACCCCCCCCCCGCCACAACTGCCCCGTCCCATGGTGCCACAGGAAGCATGACGATGGTCAGCGACATCTCCCTGGCCCACCTCCTGCCCAAGACCAGTGAGTACGTCACGTATGAGGGCTCGCTCACACAGCCCGGATGTTACGAGACGGTCACGTGGGTGCTGCTCAATAAGCCGATGAGGATATCGAAGGATCAGGTCAACTTTATACACTCTCTTCTATTACCCCATGACCCTCAGAGGAAAAACAAATATTCAATTAACTCTAGTCTTATTTCGTAATGGTTTGTTCTTATACTATTTTGTGAGGCAAAAAAATCAAGTAATATTTATGAATAAGAATATAATTATTCACATGCTCTTGACTTTTATTTTATCTTATCTGTTACAGACGCTCCTTCTATATAGAAGATTATTCATCTTGCGCTTATCCATGGTTAATCTCTAGTCTTGCATTTTTAAAATGTTGATTGAGTTCTAGTTTTCCTAGTTTCATCATGGGAAGAACGAGCATTTGGGTTTGTTGGTTCTTGCATACGAAATAAGAAAAGTGTTTTTATCCCTATATCAATTTTTAACGAGTAAATAAAAACAAGTAATAACAACTCGAATGAGTTTTTAAGCGCAATTTACAAGTTTTCAAGGGAAACTATTCTAGATTACATCAAGTCATTTCGAATCAATAGTTCTCAAAGTTCATAAAATAAATGCTATCTACAAATACTGCTAAAATTACGGGAGTCAAACGAAAAGAGATTTTCAAAAAATTTCTCCTAGAACAGTGTTCTAAATAATATTAGCTATCGTTTGTTTCAACCCGATAGATGTTATTGTTGGCGAGAAATTGACAAAATATTGCTTTTTTTTTTTTTTTCGTTTTTAAAAAAAATAATTTTTTTTTCCAGAAAATCCACTAAATCTTGGAAATATTTGCGGACCCTACACATCCTTGGGACCTCCTTTACATATTTGCAATAGAAATAGACTCGAACCCTCTGTCTGGTATGGTTCAGGAGTAGTTGCTTGAGCTTGAAAAGACAGGACAGAGTTTTCAAATACAAAAACACAATTTGTCCCACATGGATGTTCATAATATGGCGGAAATCTATTAATAGAAATATTATATCTAAATTTATCTTTTGTAAGGACGGATTCATAAAAAATTAATAAAAGATACGAGTCAATACGTGAATGTAGGTATGTTGAGAATGATTGATCTTATCAGCTAATTTTTAATTCTTCTTTAATTTAAGACAACTTATTGGACTTGCAAAATAAAAAACAATTTCGTAAATTTTACTAAGCTAACAATTTTGAGAACATAGTGATTTGACTGTATTTATGCCTCAAAGCTTTGTTCCGCTAAACTGTAATCTAAAAAAAAAAACATTACGAAATGAGCTATGACGTTTTCCGGTTTTAGAAATGAAGAACCCTAAAGGGTATTGACAATACTTTTTAAAAACATACATTCACGATGGGTGCGCATTATATTAAACACGTTTTACGAAACATAACTAGAATTTTGTATTTTCGATTGTTTTGCGCTGCGTATTATAATGAATTTCCTTATAGTTACGTCTCGTATGTAAAGGGTTTATACTAAAAGAAACTTGATTTTTTAACGTTTTTTAAAAAAAATTACTCATTTCGGTTATAACTTTTAAAATATGGGAAACGTAATTTCCAAAATAATAGTAATAATAATAACACAATTTTTTTTAAAAATCGGTGGCTCCTCCTGTGCAAAGCTACATTAAAATAAAATAGCCCAACATACTGTAGATTGCACGTGGTAATTTGTTATTTCATTCTAAAATCTTTTTCAATATCATGGTCAATTCTGTCTTCTAATTTAGAAAAAATGTAGGACGCAATAATCTTTTAAATAGAAGGAGCGTCTCTAATGTTAAAGAAATAAGATTTCATGTGTTGTATTTGCGTTTATTCTTTGGCTGACAGCTGTCAGCTCTGCGTGTTCTGTATAACGGGAGAGACAACGAGCCTGGGATGGTGCTGGAGAGCAACTCAAGGCCACTCATGCCGCTCAACCATCGAGTGGTCAGGACAAACATCAACACACACAAGCGGGTGAGTGGTACTGTCATCTGTCATGTGACATGGTTCGGCCTTGGATGGGGCTGCTAGATGGCATAGTCTTAACTCGTCTTATCATTTTAATTGTCTCATCTCATGTGGTCAGTGAAATTGTCTTACCTTGTTTAGTCAGTGACATTGTCTTACCTTGTTTAGTCAGTGACATTGTCTTACCATGTTTAGTCAGTGACATTGTCTTACCTTGTTTAGTCAGTGACATTTTCTTACCTTTTTTAGTCAGTGACATTGTCTTACCTTGTTTAGTCAGTGACATTTTCTTACCTTGTTTAGTCAGTGACATTGCCTTACCTTGTTTAGTCAGTGACATTGTCTTACCTTGTTTAGTCAGTGACATTGTCTTACCTGATGCAATCAGTGATATTGACTCACCTGGTATGGGCAGTGGGAACGTCTTATGCAAGGAAAAATCAGTCAGATAAAACATCCTCATTTGATTTGTTCAGGCATCTGAGCAAAAGTTAAATCAATCGTTTCGAACAGTCATAAATATACATGATTTAAACATTTTAGCAGATGAAATCATGATATTGTTGAATTATAGAACAGTATCTTCCAATATAGTAAAGAAATTATTGATGTAAGTATATCATAGCCCAAAGAAATAAAATACAATTTAAAGCGAGTTACTGTATTCATTTGTATTGTAAAAATAAAATAAAAATGTAGCGCTCATCCTATACAATAAAAGGCAATTTTTGTGCGGTCATCGATAGCGATTGGTCCCTCAAACACATAAAGACTCCCACAGCCAATCAGAAAAACAAATTTAATCTCATGTTGGACAGGTTTACGCGACGTTCAAAGCTAGTTAGTTTTTGTGCAGTATTTTTATCCAAGGCTTTATTTTGAGCACTGCGCTTTCAAAAATAGTTTACTGTTAAACTACGGTGCGCACATTTTCGTGTACGCATATTAAATTGAGCCGTGACTTTTTACGGGTACTTTCTTTATTTGAAAGATACAAAACAAATTTTCATTAGCCTACAATTGTCACACAATGCAAGGGGTTTATTTTTTCAACGTGTAAATGAAGCTGTTATTTTTGTTAAATTCTGTTGTGATTCATATTTCTTTATTAATTAAAAATTCTTATTATAATTCTGAAATTAGTGTGTGAATTTTACGTGGAAAGCTATAGCCCAATTCAAATATTTCTAATATAGAGATAATTATAAACACATATATAATTAAATGCTATTCCTGTTGTAATAAATGAGGGGACAGCCGGATATCGAGATCTCCGCCACTATCTGGATTCGGCAAATACTCATCCCAGATCCGAATAGTATCCGTATACCAGTGTAGTAAGGAATTTTTTTAATCAAATAATATTAATAAGTTTATAAACAAATATATAAAAAGTAAAAAAACAATAACCAGAAATGAGCGGTACGCTGTTTTTACGGGGTTTTTAAAAATTATAACTATAATGAATAGTATTTTAGACCTGATGCAAATTTATGGCCAGTTGAGACGGCTGTTGAAGGGGAGGTACAACAATGTAACAACGTGCCACCGAAACGACGGCGGAACGCCTTGGACGGGCTTTGATGCTAGTTAACAATATTGGTAGATCTTATAAACATAACATACGTTAAATTGTTAAATACGTTATGTTTGATTAAGTTTACCAATAAACCAAAGTCTATAATTTCAGTGTCGAAGTTATAATGGACTATTTTTTTAAAAAGAAATCATTAAGTTATCATGAGGCTTTTCCCCATATTTTTTTACCAAGTCATCAAATAGATGGCGTGTGTCTGGAGAGAATATTGTGATGTAAATAAAAGGATTAAAAAAAAAATAAATCTCATTTCCTGATTAGCTGAGAATTTAAACTTGGCCAAATGAATGTTCGTGATTGGGGACAATACTAGTTAACGAGCAGCGAATACAAAATGTATTGATTAAAAATTATTACTTTATATGTTTGAAACAATAATTTTATTTCGCAAAGAGTGCAACCACTAACCTTTCGACTGGGGGTGGGGGGAGGGGGTGGTAAAGGCAGCGGGTGACAGCAGCCATCAGCAAATAGGTTCAATAAAACCTTCAGACTAAAACAAGAAACAAATAATAATAATAAATTGGGCCGTTAACGATTAATTTAAATTTAATCTTTAACTTTTGAAAAATTTACGTTAAATTCGATTAAAGCCAAAATTTCAAATTATGATATCATATGTAACACTTATTAAATATTCTTATTGAAAATCTTATTAACACTGGAATGTCTCCTTTATATGTCATCTTTTAACCAACAAATTGCGCAAAAAGACAAGCGTGTTGACATTATTTGGTTCAAGTGATTATAGGGCCTAATTGACATTATAACCAGACAATCATTCACATCGAAATGGGGGTAACTGGTATGCACAAAACGGTTTTGGCAAGGAAATGATATTATCGGATATCGATATTCATTAAGTTTCCACCAGTGCCGAGGGTTAATGGATTCAGGAACGTCCATCTCCATTTTGTAACGCAGTAATTAATCAGAAGAGCTGACGTCATTTTCTGTCACTTAGTCAGACTCTGTTAGTGCCATTTCTAGTTTAATACGTTTTCCCTTTGGTTTGATAAGTAGGCGAAGTGTTAGAAAACCATGATAGGCAAACTTTAACAACATTTTTAACATTCCCACAAGTCAATAGTTTAAAACTGAAAGGTTCGTGTAATCGACAGGAACATCATTATTTAGCGGCCGATATTTATTATTATTTTTGTTACTCTCAGACTTCAAATAATTTGTAAGTTATGGGTCAATTAATCGTTAAAATAATTTAATCGTTAAAGTTTTTAACGATTAATCGAGAAATTGATAGTTAATTTCCGTAGCTCTAATAATAATACATCTAATTGTTAAATGTGAGTTTTAGTCAAATGATTTAAATGAAATCTATTTCAAAACCCAAACGTTTCTGAATTAGAATTTTGATTGGATCTTTTACGTACATGTATTTATAAATTTATAATTGATCAATCTTACGTAAAGGTAAGTTTTTCAAAACGTATGTTCGAAAATAATTAGCAGTGACAGGCAAAGTATAAAATAAAGTGATCGTAGAATAAAAGTTTGATAGAAAAAAATGTTTTAAAATGTTATTGGCTACTAATGATACACATGCATGTTGACCCTAGAAATGTTTTACTTTCAGACCCGCTTATGCAGTGTGGAGAGGGATATGTTCTATCAAGGTAATTGACCTGTCATCTTCTCCCACCTTTGACGAAACGGCATGAGATTTATACCCATGGTAGTTTAAAAACAGACATGCCACACACACACACACACATTCACACACCCCCCCCCCC
>MUZC01000190.1:0-23877 GCA_002072015.1 Radix auricularia | reverse complement strand
GGGGGGGTCCCGAGATTTGTGACAGGTGGGAGTGGGGATGGGGTTGAGAGAGGACAGACCAAGGTTTTACTTTGATTGCCCCCCTTTGAATGACAAAATACTGCACGTGACCGGAAATGTATCTCACTTCAGAATTGGGGTAAAATATGTAGGCCTGTGGTAAAATTCCCTTCTCTGTGATTGTCCTTCAAATGCCCTTGGAACCTATTATAGTATGAGTAGCCCGCTTGATCTAATCCCCAAGGACTACATTTCTGTAAGATCTAAACATCTGATCGTTTGTTGTTGTCTTCGTTCATGTTTGCTACCTGACCAGAATCAAAAGTTCAACTCATGCAACTGTCCGTGTAATGCACGCACGGTGTTTGCTAAGATAGTACGACAGCTGTAAATATTTAACGGTACTTCATCGCGGCATGTAGCAGCTGTTTTTTTGGTGCTTCAATACACAATGCACGTGTCACTTGCTTGGTGATATTTCTGAATGTTGCCTTTCTTTTCATATCTATTCTCCATTGATTATATTTCAAAGTTGATTTTTCTCAATTATGTTGGATAGTTCTTTTTTTGTTGTTGTTGTTGTTGTTGTAATTTAGTGTACGTGAATGTTGGAGCGTGGATTCGTCGTGTCTGATCTCACAAACTTATCAAATGATATTTCTGTAAATATTCCCATGAACCACTGGCCAGGTCCAAATGAAGTCAAGTAGGATCCACCAGCAGTTTTGGGGACGATGAAATGTTAAACTTAAACTTGAATAAATGAAGTAGTGTAATAAATGGCATAAATCTCAAATAATACTTCATTATTATATTTATAGACCATTTTTCTTTGGATATATTTTAGATATAAATAATTTTCTTTTAAAATTATGTTGTTGGTTGGTCAAAAATTTAGATTAGAAGTCCACGACCCGTGGTATGACCTGCATGCGATCCTAAAAAAAAAACAAAAAAAAAAAACAAACAAACAAACAAAAAAAAAACAACCCAACAGCATCAGTAACTAGCAAAGACCATTTTGCAGGATCTGTCTGGCATGAACATGAAGACATATCCCTTTTTCTCATGTCATTGTCTTTATTTACTATTTAATCAGCTTAGGATTTATAAAGAAAAATTGTACAGTATCAGTGAGGTTTTTAGAAATCTTCAAAACTTAGTAATTGCAAGTAAATGTACGATTTTAAAAAAAAATTATTTATTTATTTTATTATTTTTTAATTCATTTATTTTGTTGTAAAATGGTAATTACATATTTATGACCAAATCTTAATATTTATTTTGAACAAAATGATTACTGTGATTTAGCACTGTATTAGAAGTTTGAAGTTGGTAAAAAAATTTAAATGCTGAAGTCAGGGCAAAGCCAATTAATGTTTTTTGAACCTAAATCAGGCCTTTAATTATTTCAAGTGTAAAACAAAACTCTATTCAAATAATTGTTTTAATATAGTTGATTGATTTTTTTAAAATTTCCAACAAAAAATGCGTATGCTGTATTACCCTTCTAGCTATATAAGTTTATTGTATAGAATGATGACAAAAAATACGTACATTGTTCTGGGGCGAGTTCCGATAAAATTCAATAATGAAGGATATTCCAGGAGTTATCGTGTCTTCATAAAGTTACCCTTCAAGCTATCAATCGTGTTTGGGTTCTATGGCTTCATTGTTAATTATATGCATTAATCATCTAGCCGCGATGTTGATGAATTTCATGTCAACGTAAAAACTAGAGAACATGCTTGTTTTGTTCTCGACGCCAACTTTCATCATAGATCACAACAGCGTTGTCCGTGACATAAAAAATTCTCGTATGATCAAATAGGCAGGTTGGCAGGTTGGCTACATAATGAGCTGTCTGACTTTGACGCTGTCATTGTTGGTATCAAATGAGTTTCCAGTCAGGATAACGTCAGAGTGACCCTGAGTTTAAATTTAAAGAGAAGTTGTCCCACGCCTGTATTTTTTTTTTTTATTTGGTATAAAAATAAAGTTATAAAATAAATTTTTTAAAGTGGTTCATAAGAAATTGTTTCGTTCAATTTGATTCTTCAACTTACTTACCTTTTAAGTAAGCTATCACACACTTACCTTTTAAGTAAGCTATCACACAATTTGTTTAATATCACATTTAATAGGCAATAGGTATAATATTTTCTCAGAGTGCAATGATTACATTTGAGCTATTTTTAAAAATTACAACTGCAGCATATATGAAATAGGTAATCATTCACTGCTCTTTTTTTAATGACATATGTTGTTTTTTTTATATTAAAAATAAGTTTACTGAGGCATTTCATTGCGGTAATCACAGTGATGTCTAGAACCCAAGTGACACCATTCAAATCATTTACTGATGATGGTACTGACATCGTTTTGTTAATATCTGAAATTTGAAAGCTTATACCCCAACTATTTTTTTTTATCTCCATCAGCTGGCTAGATTAAAATTAACACGTGCTAAATGTCTACCTCAAAATTTTTTTTGATTTTTTGTGCTATTCAAGATCTCATAATAAAAAAATTAATCATTGCTTTAAACAAAGCATGAACACTACTAAATCTTTAATGAAAAGTCAAAAGACTTTCAAGCTTTTCTTTAAATTTTAAAAAAATACATATTTGCATGTTAACAAACAAGTTATTGGTTTATATTCCACAGTTCAACTATGGGAAGTCCTTTGAACTTGATTGACTGTGTAATGATAGCACAATCTCTGACATATAGCACCCATTTATTAAGCTAATTATAAAAACTAGGAATACAACACACGCTAAACGTCTTTTAAAATTGTACTTGAAGAACCTAAATGATGATAAATTCTGCTGTAAAACTTAATTTAATTTTGATGACGCATCTTAGCACCTTTATTTCAAATGGTCTAAAATCAATTTGATAATTGCAAATCATTTTCCTTACAAAATTAAATTTGAGATTTTTCTGAGCTTTTGTGCTTCACACAGTTTATACGAATGTATTAAGATATTAACCAATTTTTAAAAAAAATCCCAAATAAAGTCATTATTTGTTTAGGAATTATGGGATTTGGTATGTGATGGCTAAATTCAACATAAAAAAGCTATGTTATGCTTAAGCTTTTCTAGCCATAAAATCTTGTGTAAGTAAAAATAGGTCTTTATTATTTGTTTTCTGAAAATGAATATCTCCAAAAATCTAATTTTATAGCTGCTTTTCTTATCTTACTTTATTTAACACCTGTCATACAAGTGAAAGTTTTAATAAATTTTATTTTTTATAAAATATGTCTTTATATTTTCTGTAAATTTTTGATCAATCAAAATAAAAGTTTATCAGTTGGAATCTCTTTCAAACTTTTTATTTAGAGGAAATCTCTGTTAAATTGTTTTAACATGTGAGTTTATTTCATCAATTGATTCATTGATGTGACATATATCTTCACCCACCAATAACCAGTTTTTATTTTTATTACTATAATGAAGGTATTTTAAAAATATATAGTATTTCTATTAAAAAATCTTAATCTAGGATATATAATCTTGAATATATTTCTTAGATTCAGATTTTGTTTCTTCTATATCTTTTCTAATTAAAATTTATTCTTAAATATTGTCAGCAGAAAACAGATATCTGACAAGTAGAAAAAAAAACACCCTCCTCTTAATGGAATATAAAACCACCATATAGCAGAAAAATAAGCATTTAGGTATTCAGTTTTGAACTCTGAACAAAAAGGTTGAACAATAAATGACTGTGTATGTGGTACTGTAAATAATCATTAATTTGATTAAATTTGAATATATAAGTTACTTCCATTGATCACCGTTTACTTTTATAAATAATGTTTCATCATCATCTTAATGCCATAGCCATTTAGTCTTGTATTATTTATTGACAGGATTATGATTTTGAAAAATGTGGTCCTGACTATCATCAAATTTGATTTTATTAAGGAAGGGAGATAAAAATAGAAAGCATATATGAATGATTTATTTACAATATTATATTTACCTTATACAGTGTTGCTTTAAATGTCAATAAATGATTTTGTTTGAGAAATCTGTTTTGTTTTGAACTGTACAATTATTTTCTGTTTGTCATTTACCTTTTAATGTCTAGCAGAAAACATTATGAAAATTTTACTTGATTATTATAACTCATTAAGTTAAAAAGGGAAAACTTAAAGTAAATTAATTTTAGTCACAATCAATGAATCAGCATTTAAGTTATGCTTTAAAAATTAAAGATGAAATTACTTTAAATCCTAAATGACAGCTTTCCATGTTGTGTTAAAATCATGTCATTAAAATGAGAATTTTAAAAAGTTATTTAGCAAAAAAAAAAAAAAAAAAAAAAAATTCAATTTATCTGAAAAGAGAACAATTAAATCATTACAGAATACAGTGGCAACTTAAAATACCAATAAAATTGGATACATTTTTAAGAATTAAAATAAAACAATATCAAAATGAAATTTATTTTACTTTAAACAGAAAATAATTTTTAATTTTGAAAAATATCATTGGTTAAAACTGTCATTTCTTTATCAAACTTCTTCACTAAAAATAACTTATTTGACTGAGTCATATGCGTCTAACTTACTTACATGACAAGTTTAGTTCCCAAAAGTACTCAAATATTTCTGAATCATTACCTTAAATATAAATGCCCTTCTTTTCAATTGAAGCTAATAATAATAATATTTTTAAAAAACTTACCAAAGAAGTGTTTTACATTTTTTGTAAACAAAATATTTATTTTGGAATATTGGAATTAATATGAAAATAATTTTATAAGTGTTACAATGAAAGTAAAGCTTTTTTCACTTGTGGTAAACAAAGTCAGTGTTATTTCTGCGTAATGGCCACAGAGAGTTCATAAGAACTGAATTTGTGGAATATCAATTTCAGAATCAATGAAATAAACTTCATTTAGTGGGTTGTTCACAACTGATCCTGTCATCCGTTTCTCTTCCTCCTCTTGGCCACGCAATGGTGCTGGCCTTTGCCGCTCCATTTGTTGTTGGCCTTGCATTTGGCCCCAGGCCTCCCGACACCTTCATAGCCCCTGTTGCACTTGTAGGTACACCTGGTACGAAATGGAACTCTGGGTAGCATACACAGTGGGGGGTACAGATAACCATTCTCTGGTACAGGTAGGCGTTCACATGGACGTGCTAGAATGGAATAATATTTATGAAGAAGATGCCTTATGAAAATAAATTTGACATGATTATTAACATTAAACACACAAAAAAATATAGTTAATGCATTTTGAATGATACTTTTTTAAAAGAAATATTTCAAGCTATTAGAGAAAAATATTTAAAATAATTAGCAGTGACACTGTAAATGGAGAATAATTAGATGTTGTAATTAGAGAAAGATATACCTTTTAAATGTAATTAAATTAGTGAACATTTTAATAAAGCACTTCCTATTTAAATTATTTTTTTTTCTTTGATTTAAAATAAAGTTTAAAGTGCCACACAAAATAGATCAAATTTGCAATAATTAAAAAAAGCATTATTGCTTGAACTGGTTTGAGACTTTTGCATATAGTTTAGTTTTAAATCCTCCCTGAAGATCATTCATACCTAAACATTCAGGGTCCTTCCCTGACCATGTAAAGTTTTCCAAGCATGTCCGCTTCTCTGGGCCATGCAACATCATGTACTTCCTGCACTGATACATGCATTCTGTCCCTGGATCTACGTGGAGACCTTTAGTCATCCTGAGACAAGCTTTACCAATAAATTTAGCAAATTTAGGTGGGTTCAGGATGGGGCACCTGGTTGGCCCACATTTCCTCTTGTCACTCTGTAAGATGTACCCTTCTGAGCAGGAGCAAAAGAAAGAGCCGTTCGTATTGGTGCATATCTGCTGGCATCCGCCATTGTTCTTGACGCATTCGTTCATGTCCTCGCATTTGTCTTGGGTTTCTGGGTTGCCATGGTAACCAGCAGGGCAGAAACAGCCCAGGACCGAGTTGGTGGCCTTTCCCAGGGTGGTCATCCCGCTAGGACAAGGCTGACAGCTGATGACGGAGTCTTTCTTTCCTCGGAAAGTGCCGGGTGGGCAAGCGGTGCAGTGGTGGCCCTGTTTGAAGTAGCCTGCCTCGCAGTCGCAGCGGAATGAACCGGGAAGGTTGATACAGACCTGCTGGCAAATTTTACCTTTGGCGCACTCATCAATGTCTGCAAGTATTATTAAAAGTACAGTTCAACCTTTCTTTAACAAAAAAAGAAAATAATTTTTATTTGGTCTCTCAATTTAATAATAGGCGTGTTTGTGAATTTGTAATTGCTTGTCCCAAAGAAATCGGGCATCAAAACTTAAAGAAAATAAAAAAGTTACTTTTTCCTATCTTTTTTAAATAGTATTTTTTTAAAGATTGCATTTAAAAATATTTTTTTAAAACTTGTTTTGTAGTATCTTTACTTGTTTTGAATTATCTTTGATTAGTATCCATTTTCTACCAAAAAGAAAATTTAAACAGAAAACTTTTGAATAATTTTTTGATGACTCACCCTCACAGCTTCTCTTGTCACTAGCCAGGCCAAAACCATTTTGTCTGCAGTGACATTTGAAAGAGCCGGGAGTGTTGACACACATATCCTCACATGCCTGCTTGTCTTCCTCACACTCATTTATGTCCACACACTGCTTCTTGTCCGTGTAGAGCTTGTAGCCAGGTATCTTGCACTCACACCTGTATGAGCCAGGTGTGTTGATACAAGTGTCTGTGCACCCGCCATTTCGAGAGCGGCATTCATCAATGTCTAGTTAAATGGAAGAAAGAATGAATAGGATATTCAAAGACAAGCGTTGGGAAAGAGATCTTGATTAAGGAAAGAGATCTTGATTAAGAAAAGAGATCTTCATTAAGGAAAGAGATCTTCATTAAGGAAAGAAATCTTCATTAAGGAAAGAGATCTTGATTAAGGAAAGAAATCTTTATTAAGGAAAGAGATCTTCATTAAGGAAAGAGATCTTCATTAAGGAACGAGATCTTCATTAAGGAAAGAGATCTTCATTAAGGAAAGAGATCTTCATTAAGGAAAGAGATCTTCATTAAGGAAAGAGCTCTTTATTAAGGAAAGAGATCTTCATTAAGGAAAGAGATCTTCATTAAGGAAAGAGATCTTCATTAAGGAAAGAGATCTTGATTAAGGAAAGAGATCTTGATTAAGGAAAGAAATCTTTATTAAG
This sequence comes from Radix auricularia, assembly GCA_002072015.1. Lineage (NCBI taxonomy): Eukaryota > Metazoa > Mollusca > Gastropoda > Lymnaeidae > Radix > Radix auricularia. Next base: position 16,680 of record MUZC01000190.1, on the reverse strand, counting down.
GAAAGAGATCTTCATTAAGGAAAGAGATCTTCATTAAGGAAAGAGATCTTCATTAAGGAAAGAGATATTCATTAAGGAAAGAGCTCTTTATTAAGGAAAGAGATCTTCATTAAGGAAAGAGATCTTCATTAAGGAAAGAGATCTTCATTAAGGAAAGAGATCTTGATTAAGGAAAGAGATCTTCATTAAGGAAAGAGATCTTCATTAAGGAACGAGATCTTCATTAAGGAAAGAGATCTTCATTAAGGAAAGAGGACATTTTAAAACATTAACTAGGGTTGAGTAATTTAAAGATGTTGAAAAAAAAAATTACAAATCCACTGGTGCTTTTTTTTTGTTTGTGAAATGAAGTGTTTTAAAACTTTAAAATTAAGAAAAAAAAATTGTTTTTTTTTTGTATCTGTTAAAAGAATATAGTTGACAAAATTATAACAACAAAACATTTTTTAATACAAAGTATGGCTTTAAGTTTAAGGTATAAAAATAAGAGTTTCTGGTTGTCTTTAGCATACTTAACATTATCACAGAAAATTAAAACAGAATTAAAAAGCCCAGCATTGTTTGTATTTTAACTGGTAGTCCTAGGATTATAGTGATCTGTACCAGCGGTGGTTTAAGATTGCATGGGGCCTCGGGCTGCAATCAAACGGGGGGGGGGGCCCTATCCAGCCAGCGTTCCTTATAATAAAATGATTGCTAGCAGCTAATATAAGACTGTAACTAAATATTAAAAATGAAAAACAAAAACGAAAACGAAGAAATAACTGTTTGAAGTGTTCGCCGGTATGTTACAGTTGAGCGTGAAAAGAAAATTTAAAAAAAAAATATTCCACCACTGGGAATCGATCCCAACACAAGCTTATACTCTTGCACACGGCCAGCGGAGCTTATCAAAATTAATAAATTTTTAAAATATAAACCATATTTTATAATATGTTCTCTTATTGAGCAAATCAAATCAAGTTTTTCAATTATTAAGACTATCCAATCTGAATAGTGATCACTTTAATAGATAAGATTTATAAATTTATTTGATTTATTATATTTTCAAGGGTTCGTGAAATTATTTGTACACTTTTATTATAAAATATAAAAAGTTTGGGGGTGCCCAAACTGTCGGGGGCCCCTGGCTATAGCCCATTCAGCCCCCCCCTTAATCCGCCATAGATCTGTACACACACTATAGTGATATTTAATGGTAATGAAGAGATTTGCAAATATTGCTGAGACATTTCTTAATGACAGGGGGCTGGTAAGTATATGATACATATAGTTAAAAGAATTTTAAACATAAAAACAACCTTTGCACTTTTGACCATCGTCTTGTAATTCATGCCCCGGTGGACAAGTACACTTAGCTCCTTTTGGAGTGTTAACACATCTGTATTCACATCCATGATTAGGGAGGTTACACTCATTGACATCTATTGAGAAGAAACATAAACAACATGCAATTATTCCACATATTTAAAAAATCTTACTCTTTTATCCTAAAAATAAAAATTTTAGGAAAAATAAGATACTTTCTTAAAGATTTTAAATATTTTTAAATCCAATTTAATGGCATAAAGAACTAACAAATTAAAAAAACACTCTTAGTTTTATTTTACATAAATAAAAAATTAGTATATCTTATAATACTAATTACTAATGTAAAGCTCTTGTTTTAATGTGGCTTAAAATGTTTTTAAAATTAACATTGCTTATCATTGCTTTAAATGTACGTTTTTGCTATCAGCACCGGAGTGATCTGTTTCATCATTGATATGTAATGAGTTCATACCCCCTTCAGGACCAGTGGGTCCTAGTGAACAAAATATTAAACTATTCACATGAACATAAAAGTATTACCTACTGTAAATCATCCAGGCATGTGATATTCTTACCTTCACACGAGAGACCATTGTCAGCTAGCTTATAATTTTTCCCCCTGCACTCACAGTAGAATGAACCAGGTGTGTTGACACAGGTGTGCTCACACCCCCCATTGTGTTTAGCACATTCGTTGTTATCTAGAAAAGTGCATAATGATCCAACATCAAAGTGCGGTACAGAATAAATGAATAAATTTCCTGATAACAATGTCAATTTCTATTGCATTTTTATCCATCCATAATTAATGCTCTTTATGCAGTTAAGCTAATTATAAGAAGTGAAAGACAGAGAGCTTACATGACTGATGAGGGAAAGAAAGTGATAACGGAGTGAGAGTTAAAATTCATGAGAGAGTTGAAAATTTCAGTGATAGTTAACGCAAATCTTTATTGAAAAAATAAGTTTTCAGTTATTTTAAAAAATCTGAAAAGTGTCCACATTTTTTAAATGTTTCTGTTAGTTTTTCTGGTGATTTTTTTGTATCCAAAATAAAACTGATAAATGCTCATCTTTATAATTTATTCCAAGTGTAGAGACTGACTACAATATTAACACTTTCCAACATGACTCTTCCCCAAAACGTTTGTTTTACAATACAGATCATTATTAAAATTAATTTTATTCGCATTGATTTTAAAAATGTATAAATATTAACAGCTCCAGTTTTTAAGAAAGAAATTAAGTTGCAATTCAAATATTAAATATGCTCACATTTTAAAAAAATAGTTTACAAATAAATTAAGTATTGCAATCTTTTAAAAGAAACAATGTGAGTTAAATATAATTGTTTAAAATTTTTTTTTAAAAAAATGTTCCATACTAATTAGAATGTGAAGAAAATTAAAAATAAGACATTTACCTTTACAAGTGACTCCATTGGGGTCAAGGAAAAATCCTGGTTTGCACGTACAGTGGGCACTACCTTCGGTGTTAACACATGTGTGTTCACACTGCAGGGCCCCAGTGGAACATTCATTGATGTCTGAGGACAAAGAACAGTTTTTAGTTACATACAATCTAGTAAAAAAAACAAAATAGTGGAGTCATATTGAGGAATGTTGTGTACTCATTGTGGGTATTTTCTTGTCAATGTTTAACTTTTTTTTTTCTGCATATCATTTATATAAGCCAGGCTATCATGACCAATGCACAATTTAATTTTTAGCATCAAGAAACTAAAATTAACTAAGAAAACTTTTTGATTCTGCTCCCATAACAAAGACCTCACCAAGACACAATCCAGACCCTAGTGGGTCCGAGTGGTATCCACTGATACAGTTACAAGCTTTTATTGATTCACTCCCAGTGGATGTTGTGTTGGTCCTAGGGGGACATCGTCTGCAACTTGTGTCCTCCTTGCCACGATACGTGCCAAATGGACATTCTCAAAATGAAAGATTTAATAAAACACAAAATTTAGAAAAAGTTAAATGACAAGAAAAAAAGAGAGATAACCAATGTCAAAATGTAGGAAATCGCATTCTTCTCAAGAACTGAAATTAATACCCTTTGTGTTATTATAGTTAGTAAAAAGAAATATTTTAAAAATGCACTGCTTGCCTTGAGATATTTTCAACTTTGAAATTCATACAATTTATAGCAGATTTAAACCCCTGCACTGACTTTAGTGTGAAGCCAAATTTTACGGACTTTGATGATAGAATGCAATAATTAAAAATGTAATATTTCTACCATTACAAACTGTTTGATTATTGGCTGGTGGGTCGGAAAATCCAGCTGGACAAACACATTGGTAGCTCCCAGGTGTGTTGACACATTTGTGAGGGCACGGGTTGGAGCTGCATTCGTTGATATCTGGAAATATGTTCTGGTAAATTGATCGTATCATTCATACCGTAATCATACCTATTATTTAGACAGTTAATAGTATTTTTGGTATGGCTCCAATATTTAAAAAAAAATCACAATGAGTAATAGAAAAATAAGACATAGACGAAGAAGTGAAAATTTACCTTAAATAATTTTGTTAATTTTTATTAAATAAGGAAGAAAAAAGAAGTATAGAACATAACTAATAAAATTATAACAACAAAATTAAAGAATATAAAAATTATAATCAAGTGTACAAAATAATCACAAATAGATAACCGTCACGTCACTTTGATGAAGGAACATGTTTTTATATAGTGACTTCACAACATAAGTTTGTTACATTGTTCCTTTACCTTCACAGCCAGACGCGTCACTTGCCAGGATGTAGCCAGCACGATCACAGTCACAGAGATAAGAACCAATGGTGTTGATACAGATGTTTGGGCAAGGGTTGTCTCCCTCCATACACTCGTTTATATCTGACCAAAGATATTTTGACAAATTGAAAAATTAAATAAAAATATTAAAAAACAACAACAACAACAGAAACCTGCATTATTCAACATTTCTTTGTGAAAGTACATTTAAATTTAATTTTAGGGGAATTTCTAAAGGTTGCGCATTGCGCACCATCCGTGGTGCAGCATGATTTATTTAGGGACTGCCAGGAGAGTTTCCTTGCAATAGGGTGGCATAAAACCTTGATCCACCTCATTATATCACGAGCTACTACACTATTTGAAAAGCCTTTATACTTCGATTCCGTTAAAGACTCATTTATTCATTTCTCCAAATAAATTAACTCAGCCTTTTAATGTAAAAAAAAAAGTAAAATATAAATTTGAAAAAAAAAAATTAAAAAATAAATAAAAACTACATGGTTGTAACAGCCAAGTTATGGTCTATTTATTACTATTACAATCGGCTTGAAAATGAGGCCTAAGGGAAAATTAAGCTCATACAATATTTCTTATAGAATATTTTGGGGGCATTACTCTTGTACAAAACCAAAGGTTTGGAAAGTTTCTGTGGAAATGGACAACGTGTTCATAATACTAAATTCATTGATTGCCTGGAAATGTTTGTCAATCATTTCATGAACGAGTGAGTTCGGAATATTCACCTTAAAAAGTCGTAATAATAAGTCAAATTGAAATTGAACCCTTGAAATTAGTGCTGCGGAAATTACCGATTAATTTCTCAATTAATCGGTAAATTATTTTATCGATTAAAATTATTTTAATCGATAAAATAGTGATTAAAATAAAAGAATTTAAAAAAAAATCGATTTATTAATAAAATAATTAATAATAGTTTTTATTTATTTAATTTTTTCTACCTACAAACTTCTCCGTTAAAAAAAGATCGGAAAGTTCAAACTTTAAAATAACCTGTTTTATAAGGACAATGATATATACAAAAAAAACAAAAAACAAAAAAACAAAAAAAAAACAAAAAACATTGTATTTAATTATTTAACAATAACAAAATTTAAATTCATACATTTTATATTGAGCTACTTATAATTAAAATATATATCATAACGATATTATATCTTTTAAATTAAATTAAATGGCACAAAATGTGAAGGAAAACAACATAGTGAAAAAAAGTGATTATGAGGTCTTAGAAAAAAAAACATAACTTTTGAACCACTTCGGATAAAAAATTGATTTTTTATCTTTTTGTTTCTATATGGCTGTATTACATTTATATTTTAAAATTAATTAGAAATTTTCATTCAAGTGCCTAAACTTTAATACGTTATTTAACTTATTTTCATTAACTATGTTTTAGAAATAACTTAATAAAAATATCAATTGCCTGTTTTTATTACTTCCCTTGAAATTTTTCAGTTTAATGACGTCATACATCTTTATTTCTAGCGTTAACAAAATTATCGATTAATTAATCGGTAATTTTTCAAAACTTTATGATTAAATTTAATTAAATCGATAGCAGCCCTACTTGAAATACATTACTTAAAGCCACTCGGGGTTTTGGGGGCAAAAAAAATACAAGGAATGAAATACAATTAGATTAAACAAAAATTAAACAATGTAGGTAAACAAGCCCCCCAACCCCCCTCTACTCTTTTCTGATATTTAAAAATAGTTCCAGTCAGTCTCTGACCTATGCATGTAGTCTGGTCACGTGACAACTTAAACCCAAGACCGTCACAGGTGCAGATGTATGAGCCAACTGTGTTGGTGCAGATCTGTTCGCATGGAGGTTGGTCCTGCAAACACTCGTTCACATCTAGAAGGGGAAATTACAACAACAAAAGCAAAAAAAAAAAAAAACTTCTTCTGAACTTAGTTAGTTTGGGTCTTAAATTAAAAACAACAACAACAACAACACCAAATTTATGATTCAAACTGTTATTTAATAACATCATTAAAAAGTTTAAAAAATGAGTATATACTATATACAGTTATACGACATGATCACTTTTTGTTAAAAATGAATGTTTAAGTTAAAGTAACACATACCATGCTCCTCCATGTATCTCCTTTTTCATCCTCTCTTCTACCTCTCTCCTTGTCTGTCTCCCTCCCCCTCTCTCTCTCTCCTCTTACTCTCTCTCTCTCTCTCTTCCCCCTGCCGCCTTTCTATATTCCTCCCCCTCTCTCTTACTCTCCTCTTCTGTTCTCTCTCTCCCTTTATCCTCTTTTCTGTACTATTTTTAGATGTCAAGATGATAGCAACTTTTCAATGAGTTCCATGATTTAACAGAGTACTATAAAAACTTGGCACTTGGCAACGTGTATCTCATACCTGAATAACCTCACAAATGGTGTGTTGGTGTGTACACTACAGACTACAGTTTCAACAACAGCAACAACAAAAATCAAAATACTTTTTAAAAAATAAATAAATTTAAAAAAAACAACTGAACAACAATTTATAATGAAACAATTAGGGTCATCATACTCTCTACAATAAAACAAATGGGGTCATCATACTCTCTACAATAAAACAAATGGGGTCATCATACCCTCTACAATGAAAACAATTAGGGTCGTACCCTCCACAATAAAACAATTAGTGTCGTACCCTCCACAATGAAAACAATTAGGGTCGTACTCTCCACAATAAAACAATTAGTGTCGTACCCTCCACAATAAAACAATTAGGGTCGTACCCTCCACAATAAAACAATTAGTGTCGTACCCTCCACAATAAAACAATTAGGGTCGTACCCTCCACAATAAAACAATTAGGGTCGTACCCTCCACAATAAAACAATTAGTGTCGTACTCTCCACAATAAAACAATTAGTGTCGTACCCTCCACAATAAAACAATTAGGGTCGTACTCTCCACAATAAAACAATTAGTGTCGTACCCTCTACAATGAAAACAATTAGGGTCGTACTCTCCATAATAAAACAATTAGTGTCGTACTCTCCATAATAAAACAATTAGTGTCGTACCCTCCACAATAAAAACAATTAGTGTCGTACTCTCCACAATAAAACAATTAGTGTCGTACCCTCCACAATGAAAACAATTAGGGTCGTACTCTCCATAATAAAACAATTAGTGTCGTACCCTCCACAATGAAAACAATTAGGGTTGTACTCTCCATAATAAAACAATTAGTGTCGTACTCTCCATAATAAAACAATTAGTGTCGTACTCTCCATAATAAAATAATTAGTGTCGTACTCTCCATAATATAACAATTGATTGGGGTCACACCCTCCACAATAAAACAATTAGTGTCGTACTCTCCACAATAAAACAATTAGTGTCGTACTCTCCATAATAAAACAATTAGTGTCGTACCCTCCACAATGAAAACAATTAGGGTTGTACTCTCCATAATAAAACAATTAGTGTCGTACTCTCCATAATAAAACAATTAGTGTCGTACTCTCCATAATAAAATAATTAGTGTCGTACTCTCCATAATAAAACAATTGATTGGGGTCACACCCTCCACAATAAAACAATTAGTGTCGTACCCTCCACAATAAAACAATTAGTGTCGTACTCTCCATAATAAAACAATTAGTGTCGTACCCTCCACAATAAAACAATTAGTGTCGTACTCTCCACAATAAAACAATTGGTGTCGTACTCTCCACAATAAAACAATTAGTGTCGTACCCTCCATAATAAAACAATTAGTGTCGTACTCTCCATAATAAAACAATTAGTGTCATACCCTCACCAATAAAAAATACTAAGATCATCATACCCTCCCCAATAAAAAATACTAAGGTCATCATACCCTCCCCAATAAAAAATACTAAGGTCATCATACCCTCCCCAATAAAAAAATACTAAGGTCAGCATACCCTCCCCAATAAAAAATACTAAGGTCATCATACCCTCCCCAATAAAAAATACTAAAGTCATCATACCCTCCCCAATAAACAACTAAGGTCATCATACCCTCCCCAATAAACAACTAAGGTCATCATACCCTCCCCAATAAAAAATACTAAGGTCATCATACCCTCCCCAATAAAAAATACTAAGGTCATCATACCCTCCCCAATAAACAACTAAGGTCATCATACCCTCCCCAATAAACAACTAAGGTCATCATACCCTCACAGGTGATCCCATCCTCTGCCAGCTGGTAGCCAGGGTCACAAGCACAAATGTAGCCTCCGTCTGTGTTGGTGCAGTTCTGGGAGCATAGAGTTGTATCCTTTGTGCACTCATCAATGTCTGAAAGTGATGAGCTGGACTTGGAGACTTAATCATTTATTTTTTAATAGAACACAATTTAAGCCAGTGCTTGTCAAAGAGGTGGTCTGCGGACCGGTGCCTGTCCGTGGGGCCGTCGCGCAGAAGTTATTAAGAAGAAAGGACAAAAAGACAAAACAATTCTAATACCTTGTTTGCAAACGGCAATAATAAACCTGTAGATTGTGTCAAATTTTGTTAGTAAGCACATAAAATGAAATCAATAATATAAAATAAAGGATAATTTTAGTACAGTGAAAATAGCGCACCGCTCGCTCCCTGACGGACGCAATGGAAAAATTTCTGCCGGTCCGCAATGCTGGAATGTTTGAGAAGCACCGATTTAACACTAAAATTTGAAATTGGCGTTTATAGTAATGTTTTATTTTCATTTGAAAATCTTCAATACGTATACATTTAAAGCTATAGCAATACGATGTTAAAACATTTTTAGAGTCACCATCTCCAGCGGTAACACATGTAGGATAGACAGTTGATTTGGCTGAAGCGAAGTATGTCGACCGTGACGTCACGAGGCTACCGGTTGCTGGAAAAGAGAGTTCTATAAATTCTAAAAAAAGATTTTCAAAAATTGAAGGTTTTTAGGGTTTGGGTTAGGTATAGCTAAGTTTAGAATTTTCGGAAAATTTAAGGTTTTAGGGTTTGGGATAGGTATAGCTATAGAATTTTCATTTTAGCTTTTTAAAAAAATGTGCCATAACAACAAAGATGGCCGTGACGTCACGGTCGACATACTTCGTTTGAACCGTTGATTTAGTTATTCAATTTGATTTAGCGGTAGTGTTTTTTTAATGTTTATATAGCATAATGAATTATACTTTTCTCTAGATGCTTTCTTTGTACAAACGGATGCTCCCCACCTAGATGAGGAGGATTGTTTTATAATATTTCGCAAAATTGAGGTATCAAGTAAATGAAGATTCTCGTGTACTAAGTCAAAGATAGACGCCCATTTTGGTGCAAATAATATTGAACCAGTTCTCCACATATATTCATGCATTGATGCGATAATATTTCCTTGAGTATATTAATTAATTACATTTTTTATTTGAAATTTTCAGAAAATCATTGACTTAAAAAGTATTTAGATCACAGCAAATAAAGAAGTGAATGCAACTATCGATCTCTGAAAGATTACATGTGGATTAACTGCGCTTGGTTTTAAATTTCATTTACCAGTATATTTTATAAGGTAACAAAATAATAATAATTCTTAGCACCCCTTATCTGACCTTTGCATATTTAGGACTTAAAACAGTTTTTACCATTGCAAGTCTGCCCGTCTTTGTCCAGGATGAAGCCCCCTTGGCAAGCACACGTGTATGATCCTTGCGTGTTGTAGCACAGTTGGCTGCAGTTGTGTGTAGTTAGCTCGCACTCGTCTATATCTGTCAAACCAACAAATACTTTGGAGTAGCTACTTTGAAATGGATATAATAGTTAACCCTTTTCAGACCATGACGGCCTATGGGGCAAGTGAAGTAGCGTTCACAGGTTTAATTAAGCCACCATTAACGAGCAAGGGATTGTGTGGCTACCACAATGCCCCGGGCCACCAAGTCTTAAACCCGTGACTCTCTTTTGCCTCGATTCGGCAGTCCAGCTAGACCATCGCACCCCTTTCTGTAATGGATATAGCTTGTATCATTTAATTTTAAATTAGTAAAACTTAAGATGGCATGGTTTCAGTGGCGTAGCTTGGGCGGGACTGTGGGGCTTGCCCCGTAAGCGACAATTCTTAGGGGGGTGCAAATTTGTGAGGTTTCACGATGATTAGGAGGAGGGGCTAATTTCTTCCACATGCCACAAGTTAGGGTAGAATCATGCACATCTTGGCAAGTCAATGGCAACTCACAATGCGCCACTGGAAGGTATTGGTATTTATGAAACATATTACCGTATATACTCGTTCTAAAGCCGACTTTTTTTTTTTTTTTTTGGACAAAATCTATGGGAAAATGTTGGGTCGGCCTTTTGGACGAACGGGCTATGGAACGAATATATACGGTAATATGTTTATGAAACATATTACCGTATATACTCGTTCCATAGCCCGTTCGTCCAAAAGGCCGACCCAACATTTTCCCATAGATTTTGTCCAAAAAAAGTCGGCTTTAGAACGAGTATCTATACGGTAATTATGTTGGAAGATAACTAAAAAGATGAGATAAATAATTGTGACATAATGTTCGTGGTGTAAAAATAAAAACATTTTTGAACCTCCATTAAAACAACAACAAAAACTCAGTGAAAAGTGAGTGGTGTTTATAACTGTGTTGAAAGTAATGAAAGTACAAACCTTGACACGTGACTCCGTCCACTTCAGCTGACAGCCCTTTGGGGCACGAGCAGTAGGCGCTGCCCACCGTGTTCACACATTTATGGGAACACTTCATCTGTCCGGACTGGCATTCGTTGACGTCTGAAATACGAGATGGGGGGCTTTCTTTATTATAACACGGGAGTTAGTTGGATTTTCTAGAACTAGGACACATTGGCAATAAAGATGTTTCTCTAAGTACATAAAAAGTCAGTGAGTTGACATTCTAAAGACTCATCGTTTTTTTTTACATCCTGATGTCATTAATGTCATGGTCTCGCCCCCCCCCCCTTTTTTTTCCGCCTCAAACCATATATTTAAAATTTATAATGTGGTCGATCAGAATGCAGTCAATGTGGGAATAAGGATACAATTTTCTGCAATTATGTGAATAAAGGCAATTAAAAAAAATAATTAAGTTGTGTGTACCCGTCCTCGTTATATTTCGATGCAGCTTATCTTTACACATAGCCGCTGTGAGGTTTTTGATTCCTCTTAAAATGTTCCTGGATTTCATTGATACTCTTAAAAATCCAAAGCCCTTATTAATTTTCCCTTAAATATGTAAGGCCAAAATTATCATATACCCCTTAGGGCCTTTTGCGTCCTGAGACTTCCATCGGTCCACCAACCCCTAACAGATGCTCCTAAAGATTCGGATAACCACATACTTACCTTGACACTCGATGCTCAGAGATGGGTTGCCATGGAAACCACGGTCACACCTACAGTCCTTCACGGACAGAGCGAGAGCGTCTCGGGCGTGAGCGTGCTGCGGGCAGTTGTTGCAAGATGAAGTGGACCGATTGAAAAACTGGGTGCGTAGACACTCTGTGTAAAATATAAGGGGATAGGTTAAAAGGGAATAACAGAAGATTTAACATTAAAAGAAAGTTTTTTTTAAAAATAACATAGGCAATAAATAATTTTAGTAAGGCTGCGGAAATTAACGATTAGTTTCTCGATTAATCATGAAAAATTTGTTTCGCTTAAATATCGATTAAAAAATGTTAAATCGATAAAAAGTCGATTAAAAATTAAGAAAATATTTATAATATTTTTTTTTCAATGTATTAAAAAAACTAGCCGACGCGCGTCATAGCATACGCCGCTAGTGATTTAGTGACGGGTGAAGACTTCCTGCAAAACGCAGTTGTCCAAATGGGAAGGGTTTGGTCAAACGACTGTGAGTGAATGAAAAGAAGGAACTCTGAAGAGAGCAACATACAAATGTCCATGACTGAAAACAGGTTTTGGAAGATACAGACATATCTTTTTGAACGTTTGGCCCTGTTATAAAACCAAACCAGCCGGAATCGAAGAGAACAATGGAAATGCAAAGTGGCTCAGACGACTATAGGAGATACCAAAGCATAGGAGCGATGAGGTACACACTGCTGGGGGTACATTAAGTTGCGCATGCCTGGAGAGCGAGGGAGGGCGCCTAAAATATTCATTTTATGAACGTAATTGTTGAGGAGAGTGTGTGACTACTTTTCTGTCACTGAGCACAACGGAGAGCACGAAGTTATTATGCCAATGTCGAGAAACAAAGCTTACAGTCGTGTTGCGAAGCCATGTTCGAAAAGAAAGTGGGAAATGAACGGGCAAAAATAATTTTTTTAAAAATATTAAAAAGTAATGACGTAGCTAAATGGAAAAGACGTAAACAAGGTATGGGTTAGCCTGACAGGACGTAACAAAACAAAACAAATAGTTTGTGTAATTTGTTTTTTTATTAAAAAGCTTTATGCAGTCCCATTCTGTATGATATATTAACAAAACAGCGAACGTTTCGGCAGAAAGCCTTTTTTCAACAGACATACAATACACAAATAAAACGAAAAAAAAGCTGCGGTGAAATCCAAAGAGTCAAAGATAGTAAAGTTGAGAGAGAGAGAGAGAGAGAGAGAGCAGAGCGAGCCTATATAGAAAAGGAGAGAGTGGGTGGGGCAAACGCATAGGTGGTCAAAGCAAACACAACATTCATCTCATGTGGGGCGAGGGTCATCATACTCTCCACAATGTCTCGTTATGTCTACTTGATGTTATTTTAATAAACTCAATCAATCACCCAGCGCCATATTCCAATTTGTACACATACTACTTTAAATGAAGAAACTGAAGAGGTTTTTATTTTCAAAGCTATAGGTCTTCCCAGATCACTGCGCTCTTATTTTCAAAACTCTGCTTTAAAGAAAAAAAAATATTCTTGTTTCTTTGTCGTCAAGGATTTCAGATAACTATTCTATAGCCATAACCTAGTCGTTGTGGCTTCATCAGAGCGCACTCCTAAGGACCTCTTTGTATGTTAATCAAAACTGGGAACTTTCATCTGGGACCTTGAGAAGGAGCGTAGCGCTTTAAAGATACATGTTTGGAAATCAACACATTCAAATAATCAGGTGAAGATTTTTGGTCACCATTATTCCTATTTGACCTTTCACCCCTTACCCCTGCCCATGACCCAGACTCACCACTCTAACCACGCGACCGCTGGGTAACATTTGAGGGATCTCACCTTTACAGGAGCGGCCGTCTGGGGACAGGACTTTGCCAACGTGAGAACACCCGCATTTATAGGAGCCGACCTTGTTGACACAAATGTCATCACAGCCACCATTTTTGATGGCGCATTCGTTTATATCTGGCGGGCCAAATAAAAGAAAACAATATAAATAATGGCGCTTGTAAAGCAAAAGAAAGTAAAATAAATAATGGCGCTTGTAAAGCAAAAGAAAGTAACATAAACAATGGCGCTTGTAAAGCACAAGAGAGTAACATAAAAAATGGTGCTTGTAAAGCAAAAGAAAGTAAAATCAATAATGACGCTTGTAAAGCAAAAGAAAGCAACAACAACAACAACAAAATAATGCTGCTTAGATGAGTAATTATATAATTTGTAAAAAAAGCGCGAAACAACTTGACGATCAATGAAAATTATGAAATGTTATTGACTTGATTGTGTGTAGCCTTTATGTCACCAATGAAACATTGGTGACATTAACTAACGATTCAAGAAGCCACTAAATAAATACAAACTGATATAAATAACATTAACCACCAAGATGAAGATATTTTTTTTTTTTTTTTAAACAACTCAAATTTCAATTTTTAGTGAAATGGACATATTATTTGAGATTGTAGAAAAAAATAATAAAAATCCAAACCTTTACAACTTAAGTTGTCGTCTGCAAGAGTGAAGCCTTTGTGACATGCGCAAGAAAAAGAACCCGCTTTATTTTCACACAACTGCACACAGCCGCCATTGTTAGCTTCACATTCGTCGATATCTGGAGAAATCAAGTTCAATGTTTATTTATAGACACAATCAATCTTAATCATCGTCAAGTTATAAGTATCAACCACTCACTGAGTCAAGTTATAAGTATGGAGCGTTTAAATAAAACTAGATGCGACACGCGGTGTTGCTCATACATATTAGAAAGAAATGGGGAGAGAACGGACACAAACTACAGCACAAAAAAATGTGAACACGAATGAACCGGGGGGGGGGGTGTCGTTGTAGGTGTCGACGCATTATTTGTATCAAAATATGTGCACTGTGGTTAGCTACTTGCCCCCCACCCTGCCCCACCCTAGTTTTCCAACCATAAACTGTGAGAGCCAAGTCAACTTCTAAATGGCCATCATCGGAAGGACCGCTACAGAGCAGGTATATGGACAAATTTTGACCGGGATTGTAGACTCGAGAACGTTCTAGGAAGTTAACGATCATCTTCGCGGGAAGTATTTATGACATCATGATAACTTCTGCCTCACCGTCATATACCCCTAAAGTATTCATGTACTGAAGTATTGTTGAGAAGAGTGTGTGGCTACTTTTCTGTTACTTGGCACGTCGCCGAAGTTATCCCAATGTTGAGATACAAAGTTTACAGTACTGCCATTTAGCGAAGACATGTTCAAAAAGAAAGGGGGAAAAGAACTAGCAAAAACATAAACATTTTTAAAATATTAAAAAAATAATGGGGCTTAATCCCAAGACCTTCCGCTTGTTAGGCGGATATAATCACCATTACACTACGAAATGCATGTTATTATGTGAAGGAACAACGACATTGAACTCAGGCAGCAATGTTGGTCTCGATTACCCCCCTCCGGCCATCATTTTTGCTTGCCCAACCATACACTGATTGGTCGGTGATCGACCTAAGCGAGGGTCATTCGTCACGCTTGTCTGCACATGTCCGTTTAAGAGAAATATAGACAGAGGGCGTGTGTGGTTTCACGCATGGTTGAGTCGTAGAGAATTTTATATAGGGTTCTTCATTTCTAAAACCGGAAAACGTCATAGCTCATTTCGCAATGTTCTTTTTTAAGATTACATATTAGCGGAACAATGTTTTGAGGCATAAATACAGTCAAATCACTATTTTCTCAATAATAATAATAATAATAATAATAATAATAAAATATTGGTAGCTTAGTAAAATTACGAAATTGTTTTTTTAAAAATTATTTTGCAAGTCCAATTAGCTGTCTTAAATTAAAGAAGAATTTAAAATTAGCTGATAAGATCAATCATTCTCAATATACCTAAATTCACGAATTGACTCGTATCTTTTATTAATTTTTAAATGAATTTTGTCCTTAAGAAAGATAAATTTAGATATAATATTTCTATTAATAGATTTACACCATTTTATGAACATCCCTATAATGTGCATTTGCCACTAAATTGGCATGGACAAGGCGACGTCTATCAGAAAACCGTGACGTTGATAATATGTTTTGAGGGAAATAATCCAGCTCGTTCTTTGCAAGGGAGACAAAAGTTTTAGTTTTCGTATGGCGACACAACACCAGAGTCCTGACCTTAACCCGCGTGGCTCATGAATGGTGCAGCTTTTTGGTTACCTTCACAGAAACTAAGATTGCGTGCCTGCCTGTACCCTGTGTTACAGGTGCAGGTAAACGAGCCGTCCGTGTTGGTACATTGACCGTTGACGCAGACCTTTGACTTGTACCTGGAGCATTCATCAACATCTGGAGAAAACAAAATCAAGGTCATATATTCAAGAGGTTGTTTTGTATTATTTTGAAAATAAAACAAGATTTCACCCAGTTTAAGCTTTTAATTCAATTCGTTTGTGATTTTATCCTAGTTTTTTATTAGGGGGGAGGGAGAATTCAGTTTTGTTATGTTGCACCTTTACAATAATACAATAATAGTATTTAACAATAACATAATTACTGTCTCAATTTTTATACACTGTCTACCGAAGAACGAATAGCACTGCTGATGGTTTTAATAATCAAACATTAAAAAAATTATATTAACGTATTGCATGAAATTATAAATCAAATTGTAATTTGAAATGAATTTAGCATTTTCTTTCGTTTTATATGTTATTATATTGTTATTCTTAAAGAAAATTGACAATTTCAAGTCCAGTAACTCTACACACCTACACAGGAGCGTCCGTCTTCTCCCAGTTTCCTCCCTTTGGTCTCACACCTGCACTCAAAGGTCCCACGTTTGTTGTTGCAGACGTCGTCACAGCCGCCATTGTGGTTAGCGCACTCATCAATATCTGAGGAGACCAGCCAATGGGAAGCTCTGATATAATGAGCTCACACCGAAGGCAAAGTTCATTAGAGTCGACCTTGTATGTGTCACGGGAAATCCCCACAGAAACCCCAATCTGAACGAAACTACATACACGCCACGGCGGGTTTGCCTTGCCCTAATAATATTGACCGCCTCAAAGTGGAAAGGAATTTTTTTTTCCCTTCGACTTTTTGCCTTATTGAAAGCGCGCAGATTTAATGAAAGTTATTTTAAACTCAGCTCTATTTACATAAGGGACATTGCTTGTCAAAGTATCTGCTAACAGGTTACCAACAGCAAAATTATTAGCCGTACATTATTCCAGCTGTTGCGGTCTCAATTATTTTTAAGGT
>MUZC01000078.1:433454-449403 GCA_002072015.1 Radix auricularia | reverse complement strand
TTAATAAATTGTTGCTCAAAATGTGTGACCAATGTAGCGAAGTTTTGGTTCTCATAAATAATCGTAAGTAATTCCCTTTCATCTAAAATGCTATTGTACTGTATGTCTTCCCGGTAAATGAGGGGAAATCAGGGGGTGGGGGCTACACAATAAAAATCAAACGATTCAATGATCATAATCATGAATTTAATGATAAATTAATGATAAATATGTCAATGAAGATATCTGACATATAGTCAGAATCAAGGCTTGAAGGCCATCAATATCACAGCATCAGCAGTAGTTTTGAACTTTAAGCAAAAATTTAGAGGTAAAAAAAGTTCAGACCTTACTAAGCCTTACTTATCAATATTACTTGAATATTTTTATTTTTTGGTATCAAAATCAATGAATTAATGAATTCAACGATTATTACGATTATTAGTATTATTAATTACTAGTATTATTTATGCTATCAGAAATTAATATAAAGTGGTCAATTATTGTTATACCGGACAGGCCCAAAATAAGGTTATTCCGGTCGCCATGTTTGTCGCTAAGGAAGGTGGCCTAGGGCTAGGGGAAAAGTAGTGTGTTTTAAAGTTGGTGGGGGGAATGGAGCTTCTGAGGCCACTGAGGGCTTCTCAAATTTCTAAGTTTTTAGCGATGGGGTGGTTTAAAAAACCCAGCGAGAATGTGAAGAAAAAAGTGGGGGAGGGTGAAGTTTGTTAATTGAAATTGTGCTGAATTTTTAGGGAAGCTGTGCTTTTGAACACCTGCGCTTTTGAACACCTGCAAAAGTGAAAAGAAATAAAAAAAGAGAGGGTAGAGAAAGAGATTCTCTAACTTGTAGGCTGTTTTTTTCCTTTTTTTGAAATAGGTGATAAAAATGAAGAAAAAATGGTACTTGCGCAGTTTCTGCTTCAGAATCACTACTACTTACCCTAACACTAAAANGTATTTGCAAGCAAATGTTAATAGCTATTCCTTGATTTATACATATACAAGTCATTCTCTAGCCACAGCCAAGTCATTCTCTAGCCACAGCCAAGTCATTCTCTAGCCACAGCCAAGTCATCTCCAGCTAAATGCATGCTATATTTTTTTTTCACTTAGGATCAGCATCTCAATTCCTGATTGAACATTGCATTGGCGGCCAGATTGAGCTTCTTAGTGTGAAACTAACAATTGCCTTGCCCATATATTCTATAGGGCCTCCTTGTCTGAATGGCTGGTGGTCCTCAATCCCTCTGATAAAGAGAGAACTTTATGTCTTTAGCTTTTGCTCTGTATTGAACCCTTCAAAATGAGTTTTGTTTAAAATTTAAACCTTGAAAATTATTACCAAGCTTATTCTACATTTTATCACATAACACTTCTTTCTGATATAATTTTCAGCCAATCTGACTTAATTATTTTTATCTGAAGCTCCAAGCTAATTAGCCGTGTGGTCCAAGATAATTAGCCATCTGGTTCAAGATAATTAGCCGTTTGGTCCAAGATTATTAGCCGCCTGGTTCAAGATAATTAGCCGTCTAGTGCAAGATAATTAGCTTTCTGGTCCAAGATAATCAACTTTCTGGTTAAGTGAGCAGGGGACTTATAAAATCAAATATTTATTTATCACAGAAACGGTTTTCATATTTTATTCTGATTGAAGGCTTTAATAGATAAGTAAAAAAAAATTAAAATTTAAGTGAGCATAGAATAATAGTCTCAACAAGATTTTAAATTTCAAAACAGTTTTAAAATTTACTGAGAAACAGTAGCAATTTATTTAAATTCTAATACCCAGCAATTAAATATTATAAGGTTTGAATCAAAATCACACACGGGTTGTATTTAAGCTTTCAAATAGTCTATAAGTAAGACGTAGTTGTACTGAAAATTTTATTTAGTATTTGCACATTATCTGGACTGAAAGTAATAAAACTGTCCAGCAATAGTATAAACGCCAAACTCATAATTTCACTGGACTGAATGAAAATATGTGAAAAAAAGACTGGCATATTTTATATTATCAACTTCTAAATCAATGGCCAAGGGTACAAAAAGAATTAAATAGAAAGTGAAATAAATTTTACCTGTACGAATACTGGCTTCACTAAGAACTTTTTGAAGTTTCTCCATACTTCTTCCAGCAATAGCCCATGTCAACTTTTCTTCTTCAGCCACACGAGCAACTTCATCAACTGTGTATTGGCCAGTAAACCCAGATGCTCCAAAGAGGACAATATCATATTTTTGTTCAGCCATGATTTTTTAAAGTTCACTGCAGATAGCTGTAATGTAGTAAATGATAAAAATAAATCAATCAATAATAATTTGAAGTCCATTGCTTTTTAACAAAATCATTCACATATTTATTTCTTCTTTTGTATAATTAGCTTTATACGCTTACAGACAGAGAACTACAAAATAAATCATTCCATATATATAATTCAATACAATGCTTTACTGATGATGAAGTTATGTGCTTTAAGCAGTCCATCTCAACCTTAAAAATTAATATTTTTGTGAGAAGCATAACATATTTTTCATATTGTTTAAACAAAGTCTTCATTGGATGTAATTTAATGAATGAACTTGAATAAAAATTTATTAATGAATTTCAAGATCAAATTTTTTCAGCTAAGACTATAAGAAGTGAAACTGTAATTTCTTGATACTGTAGTAGTTGAATTTTAACCAACTTCAGCTTGATCAGACAGAGGACTCAGAGATGTAAGTCTGCACACATCATGTACCATGGGGAATGGACCAAACCCCCACCAAACAAACTTTTGTCACATCATTTTCCAGCTTTGAACAACAAGATTACTGGTCAGTTATTCAATAATGTGCTTGCATTGTTTGTTCGTTGAGGAAGGCTTTTTGCCGAAACATTAGCTGTTTTGTTACCTCCTGTCAGACGAACTCCTACCGTGTTTACTTCTTTTCCATTGAATTGTTCCCATTAGTAAGTCAAAAAGGTAAACTCTTCTTCCTGTATTTGCAAGCAAATGTTAATAGCTATTCCTTGATTTATACATATACATGTGTTGTATTTTTCAGTTACAATTAATGTTCCCTTTAAGCTGCGCGGCCGCGCAGATATCTGACTGTGGCTGCGCAGATATCTGACTGCCGCTGCGCGTGGTTTAAAATTACCATGCAGCAAATTTTGTAAAAAAAATTGCACGAAAAATAGATGCTGAGCTCATTTGCTCTCAAGTTTTTTTTTACTTTGCACAAGGACCAACGAACCTTAGCTGAAACAATGGTTACAATTTGACAATAATAATTTGTTTAATCCATGTTCCATGTCAAATCTAAAACAAACAATAAGTTGAACTGTATTTTTTAGAAAAAATAACATCAAAAACCTATTCTACTATACCTCAGAATTTTTTCTTCCCTGAATTTCAGTAGCTACAAAAATTATTATTTTTTTTAAAGCAAACAATAAACTGCTTTTATTCTGCTTTCTACTCCTGGAATCCATCATTCTCCAACCCGTTAATACCAGGTAATATTAGTCTCAAGTATACAAGATAAAAAAACTCTCACCAATTTTTTTTTTTTAGTTTTAGTCATTTGCAACATTTTATGTCCTCTCGATCTCATCTTTGTTACTGTTACTATTATTCTTATTGTCCTGTACAGTTGAGTAGTTAACTCTTTACATTAACCTGTTTAATAAATCTAAAATTGTCCATCATGTCCATGGTACATTCAGTCATTTATTTAAACTGATGTTTCTTTCATTGTATTCCTAAAATAAAGTGATTAAGTTTTAGAATATTAAATTTTAATTTTAACTATAATTAAGATAAACTCAGGCACACTGATACTGATAAACAATTTCCGATAATGAAAGATATAAAATTTAAACAAATAAATTGGGGCTGAGAAAATTATGGATTATTAATTAATTGTTTAAAATTTTAATAGATTAAAATTAACTTAATCTATTAAATTCTATTAAAATTTAAGATAATATTTCTTTTTTTTTTCCAATTTATTAATAATTTATATTATGTTACTAACATACTTTTCCCTGGTATTATTATTATTTATTTAAACAAAAAAGATATTCTTACTTATTTATTTCATAGCAAAAGGAATTTGCTGTTACACCATCACAAAATTTGGGAAGTAAGCTCAAACTCAAACTTAAACTCAATTGAATCCTCTTATTCAATTCTCATCATATGTTTAAGGCCTAAACTAATGACTATATAATATGTTTACTAATTTACAGTGCCATTGCCATGCCCATCATTGCCATCATACAGTCATAGTCTGTACTAGTACTACATTGCCATAGTGGAGTGCCCATAGTCTATAGTACTCTATACTCTATAGCCTATGGCCCATAGTCTGTACTACGCAGTAGTGACTATAGTCACACTATAGTCTATAGTGACTCCGCCAGTGCCAGCCATATAATTATTAAATTAATCATTTAAATGTCAATCTACTCAATCTATCTATAGTCTATAACTATAGTCACAAAAGACTATAGACTCCATGGTAGACTATACCTTTAGACTAATTATTATTATAGTTATAGACAGATGTCAGTCAGACTCAGACTGATGTCACTAGACATTGATGACACTGTCACTGACACTGATGTAGACACTCCAGTACGCGGCATTAACATTAGGCAAATTACTTATAAAACAAAACCTATCATTCAATAACCATATTTTACTTGATTTCATGTATTTGACACTTGTAAAATTAAAATGATGTGTTAACCTTTTGCTTTTGCGCTGTTCCTGATTTCAAAATGAATCCAAGAAAGTTAGTAACAGTCAAGCTCAAGCGGTTTACCATTGGCAATTGATATATTAGTCATTAGTAATTAGGATAAAAATATTGAACTTTGACCTTGGTCCGTGGTCCTTATTTTTTCTATAAAAACATAAACAAATAAATGGCATGGAAGTCTATATAAAATTTTATTTACTTCTGAAAAGTGTGCGCTTAGAATACAAAAGAAAGTAATGTAAGTGCGTAAATGAAATTTATTTGCCAGCCTCTGACTCTGAGGTTTAAGAAAAAAAAGCAGGAAAGAAAGACAATAGAGTAAAATGTTTATTATTGTTTAGGATGTTAGTGTTGGTGTTAGTTTTCAATTTCACAATTGTTGTGGCGTTAGTCTCTGTAAATGCACACTAGTATTTTCAAAACAAAAGAGCAGAATGACACCTTTTGTTCTAAAAATTAATAGGTACTTTAACATTTTCATGCTCAGTTTTAAACAGAAGAATGTAAATTTCATTATTTTCAATACTTTCTTTTTGGTTCATTACCAAAATTTTAAAAGGTATTAGTGAGCTGACCTAACACAAACTGTTTAAAATTAATTAAAAGCTAATTAATACTAATAATATTGTCAATTATTAATTATTGTCAATTGCAATTGGCAATTGTATTGAATTGTCTCAATTCTCAATTGTATTCTTTTCAACTATATATATTATATATTAATATAATTTTGGCCTTAGGCTTAGTAGGCCTTGCCTTAGTCTTAGTACTCTTAGGCTTAGGTTTAGTTTAGGCCTAGGCTTAAGTCTAAGACTTTAATGCAGCTTTAACTTTAAGCAGGCTTAGAATAGAACTACTAGTACTAGTAGGAGTGAGTCAGTCAGTTCAGTCAGGTTTAGTTTAATTAAGTTTAGTAATAAATAATAATTAATTAATGTAGAGTAGGCTCCACTACTTATACTACACTACACTACACTACTCACTACTTTAGTCCTAGACTAAAGTCTATAGTAGACGCAGTAGTCTGTAGACTGTAGTAATTGTGTAAGCTAAACTAAATATGCAAGTGTAATTAAGTACTGTTGTTGTATAGTAAATAATATTAAAGAATTATATAATTTTAATTTAATTTATAATAAAATTAATTATAATTACTGTATATACTTATTCGAAAACCGACTTTTTTTTGGACAAAGTCTATGGGCTATGGCTATGGGGAAAAGTTTGGGAGGGGGGTGTCGGCTTAAAAGCGGGTAATAGTAATAGTTGATTTCTGCAAGTACATTTAATATCTGTGTTGTTATTGTAGATCATCAAATTTTTTGTCAACATTTCTACACGATTCAACTGCTTTATCAGAAGCTATAAAATATTATTAAACATCCACACTTAATTATTAACTCATTTTATTTATTTTTGTGAATGTTTTAATAAATTGTTTTACATCGAATTTTAATGTACGTCTATCGCCACTGTTGACCAAAGAAACAAAAAAATACCTATATTATATATAGGAAGGAAGGGTTTGTCAATGTCACATATGTGTAGTTTTGAGATATTCAAGTTTTTAAGTTCAAAATCATACAGATTTCTTATAAATTAACTAAACAGGTTTGAATTTTTAATAGGGTCAGATAGATAATTATTTCACATAATCTCATTCAGAACATTCTATTTTTGATTTGCTATCAGATACAGGTGATAACTGAAAAATTAAATGTCACATAGCCGTTTCTTCCCTTTAGTCAAAATAATGGAAACAAACAAACTTTTAAAAACTGTCCCATTAATGTTTTTTTTTTTATAATTTATATGGGTCAAATAAAGGATTTTTAAAATTATACTTTAACTCCAATACACTAAAAAGGGCAAAATAAATGTACACATATTATTTAATTATTATTAAATATTATTCAATTGATTTTAATTTACTATTATAAAGGACTTGTTAATCTTGAATTGTAATATATTTCTTCATTAATACTAGATCCATCTGCATATGGAAAAGTTGACTAGCATCGGACATCATCATGAAATTTCGCCAGCGAGTGGCTTGGCTCATGCTAACATTATTTTTAGGTGCCTCATTTGCATTTGCATACTATGTGTTTGAGATCAATGATCAGTTCAACAATTTGGCAATAGAACATGTACAGGCAGAACATGGTGGAGACATTAAAGCAGGAACTATATTAGAACACGCCACACATTTACCACTTGCTGTTTGGTTACTTATATTTCTTCTTCCGTACCTACAAGTAAGTCTTCAAAAAAGAAAAGTGTTCTCCTCACAACCCGTAACATTATTATATTTGATAGAACCTTTATAGACTAACACCTTGAAATTTTAAGTCTAATATTACATTCAGGAAGCAGAAAATTATTTATCATTAATTTTTATTTAACTTTTTTGTGTGTATAAACCATCCATTTAAAATATCTGAAGACAAGCATCAAAATACACAATTTCTATTTAAAACTGTAGGACAATGAATGATTACTTTATTAACGTACTCAATGAATTTCAGGTATTTGGCTTATTACTTGCCTGTACTCGACCAGAACCACGATTAAGTCTGGCATATATTTGGCCTGGAACATTATTTTTTAAATCTCGGACACTTTTAAGACGATATCACCCACATGACAGCAAGTCTATCAATTCCAGTGTTGTGTTCAACGGACATGTGGTTGTATTTGATGCTTGACCTTACAGTCATCAAGGAATTGAATGTGTTTGATTTGGATATTTCTGTAAACTGAATGGACTTGTGCAACAGATTATAGAATTGTGCAACAGATTATAGACTTGTGCAACAGATTATGGAATTGTGCAACAGATTATAGACTTGTGCAACAGATGATGGAATTGTGCAACAGATTATGGAATTGTGCAACAGATTATGGAATTGTGCAACAGATTATGGACTTGTGCAACAGATGATGGAATTGTGCAACAGATTATTTAAGATGTGTGTGGTAGATTGATGAATTTTAGTTTTGAATGAACTTCAGAAATTTCAACCTGCAGTAATTGTTATCTACATATTAGGATATTGGGATCACAATTGGGAAGAATTTTTCAATATTTTTATGAAAAGTGGTTATCTGGGTTGAAAAGGACTTTTAAGTCATTAACCTAAAAAACAGAATTAGAAAATTAATTACTTGAAATTCTTTTCACGCTGTCAAGGAAATGTCACAATTTTAAAAATTATAAATAATTTGGTATCATATCTTTTGTATGATATTAAAAAAAGAGAAAAAAAGTATTTGTCACAGACTTAAGGAGATAACTGCAACTTGTGCTACTAATTAGCTTTTCTCAGCCTTGTTTTGTGTTTTCTACATTGTCCCTTTAATTTGTCTTGAGATTAGGTTATACATAAGATTGACAGTTTGTCCTTGACATTGAAATTGACTGTACATGACGGAATTATATTACGAAGAAGCTTTATGACTGAAAGTTTTTTTTTTGTGAGGTTAAATGTGAACAAAATCATAAAAATTGTTTGAATTGATTAAATTTTATTTATTCTTACACATGTGTATGTAGAAGATAAAAAAAACTATCTCATTATATTTTTGGGAAGTTTTATTTCATAAAATATTCTGAAGCCAAAGATAAAATGTTAAATAATAATAATAAATTAAGTTTGTTTATAAAAATGTTTGATCTACCTTTTTTTTATGTTAATAGATTTTAAAATGTGACACTTTTGTTACTGTAAAATAAATTAGCAGTAAATATTTGTTTTTGAAATTACTAGACTTTTACTTTACATATATTTCTTTTTTTTTTTAAAAATAAGTTTTGCTCAGTTTACACCGATAGAACAGTCCACATCATTTTTAGTTCATTAACTTTCAATCCAAATTGTACCTTGAGGGTGACAAAGATCTATGATATTATATTTATTGACCCAAACCAGGATCTTTTTCACTTCTTGTGGACAATAGAAACAAATCAGGTGAAACAAAGTTGATGTGAACATGAATTATCCAGCAATATTTAAAATGTTAAGTTCCTGTCGTTTACACGTATCTATGTTTATATTTTTTTATTATTTTTATTTATCTGTTGTTGATATACATTTTTTATGAATTTATAATTGAAAGTAACCAATTTATTCTAATTTTAAGAAAAACATATAATTTAGGTGACAGTATAAAAAAAACAGGATAACACATTCTTTTTAATAATGAGTTATTACATGTTGAATTTGTTATGTTAAATCTCTTTACAATGAATGAATATAATATTTCAATTTGTAAGAAATTTTTAGATGTAGTGATGAGGTAATGTAGTTGTTATATATAACTGACTTTGTTTAATCTCACTGCAATATTGGTGGGAATTGTATGGGGCAAAAATGACCTTGACCTACTCACTGACAGAAAGTGATCACCCATGATGATAGCATTCTTCTATTGTGTCATTCTTTTAGTTTCAGGGCTTTAAACTTTAAATGTGCTCTCCTCCTCTACCCATAAGTTTTGTATGTGGATCTTAAAGTGCCAGGCAATACAGCTACTCATGAATGTTTCCTGTCTGCTTCAATTACAATCTCATCTTTTAACCATCCATAGCCGTCTTAGTTATAATGTCAGGTTATTTGTCCTGTCTGCTTCAAGGTTCCAGAATTTACTTTAAAGT
This sequence comes from Radix auricularia, assembly GCA_002072015.1. NCBI lineage: Eukaryota > Metazoa > Mollusca > Gastropoda > Lymnaeidae > Radix > Radix auricularia. The sequence continues at coordinate 440,009 of MUZC01000078.1, read as the reverse complement.
CTTATTGGCTCAGACTACTTTTCTGAATGGTAGTTTAGCTCAACTCTCCCCTATGTAAAGATTCATTTTTACTGGCTGTGTCTCTTTGATAGTTATTTTTCAGATACAATGTTGCTTTATTTTGGGATGTTAACATTGTACAATAACTTTGATACAAGTAAATTTTTAAAATATTTAATGCTATTAATACTATTATTTTCTTTTTGAAAAGCTTATGAACCATGACATAAAAATAATGTTTACATATAAACTCTTAGCAAATATTATATAGTAGAATGCTGCTCAAATGAACATTAGAATTTTTAAAAATCATCACACATATTACTTAGATTGAAAGACTTTATCCTAGACAAACTTACGTTTCAATTGTAACACACATTATTCTCTTAGATTATTGTATGATTCAGCATTATTTTTTGTTATTCCACAATATTGTCATAGTATTAACTTTCAGTAATAAAAAGGTGTTATTACTTGTGTGGTTAAATGTTTGATAAAGAATTAGGTAATAATTTCTTATTTAACTTTAAGGGTGTGCCTAATTAGTGTCATTGATATATTAATGGGATTCAAGTATCTCTGAAGTTCATCCTACTTATTACTTCCTAGCTCAGTGGGAGAAAAGCTGGGACGTGGAATTTCATTCTGGCAGGTGTCAAACTTTGTCTGTCTCCAGAGACAGAAATGTTCCGTCATTATAAAATTCATGGTCATGTTTGTGACAGTTTTCTCAGTAATGTGTTACCCTTCAAAGAGAGGCTCACCGTTTGTGACAGTTTTCTCATAAATATGTTAGCCTTCATAGAGAGGCTCACTGTTTGTGACAGTTTTCTCAGTAATGTGTTACACTTCAAAAAGAGGCTCACTGTTTGTGACAGTTTTCTCAGTAATGTGTTACACTTCAAAAAGAGGCTCACTGTTTGTGACAGTTTTCTCATAAATATGTTAGCCTTCAAAGAGAGGCTCACCGTTTGTGACAGTTTTCTCAGTAATAATTACCCTTCAAAGAAAGGCTCACCGTTTGTGACAGTTTTCTCACTAATATGTTACTCTTCAAAGAGAGGCTCAGTGTTGGTGACAGTTTTCTCACTAATATGTTACCCTTCAAAGAGAGGCTCACTGATATAAGTATAAGCACTTTAAAATTGCGTGCAAATAGTCAAACACAACCCTTGGCTTTCTGAGGCCAAAACTCAGGACTGACAACTTTAGTATTAGTATCAAAGAAAGGCTTATAAAGCCTATTTCTGGCTGCCTTTAGATTATGCATCTACAGTTTGGATCTGTGTACTCGGATGAACATCTCCAGGTTGAGGCAACCCAGCGACAGCATGCTTTGCCCTTAACCACCACAGGATCATCTAAAGAATGGCTACTATTATCCTGGCTCTGGTCCACTGCACCAGCACAAGACAAAAACTTGTTCCCCCAAAAAAAACTTGTCTTCCCTTAAAACTTGATCCTCCCCCAAAACTAGTCCTCCCTTATAACATTTAAAGGTAATTCTAGTTTATAACTATAAAAGTACAATCAGGAGCTGCTCATTTCTGCTCCAACAATCAGTGGGAACAAGATTCCAAAAGGAACATTTAAAGCACTAACTTGAGTTTGACTGAGACCCTATGTTCCACAAGAAATTTTAAAGAAAAAGTGATGACGACTGCCTTTAGGAAATGGTTTAAATTACTTACATATTTACTAATGATGCTGACGGCCCTAAATGCACCAAAGTAAGTCAAATTTTGACTCATAAATTTTTCAAAGGAAATTTGTGTTGACATTCGTGAGTGGTAGAAGTCTATATTGTTAGTAGTTTGTTGTTGTGAGCTGAGTATGTAGCATTGCTGTTGTGTTGAGTTTGCTGCTTGATGTAACTAATCTTTATTGTCATTGTATTTCTTAAATGTTCTTTATGATCTAGGTCAGTTCAATGTTAATTACGTATATTTACATTTCTTCAATTAAAGGCCAGTTGGTTACCCCAGTAAAAAAAATATTTTAGGTCAGATCCAGGAACCGTTTGGTTAAATTGACACACAAAGTCCAGTTGTACTTGAACAGATCTTAATCTGTCTAAAAACATCCATTGTTAAATGAGCATTTATTGATTCAGTTTGTATTTCAAAAGTAATCTATCTATAAATAGATATCAATTCTTACTGTAGATATGAAATGTGTGAGCATCAAGTATTACTTTCAAAAAAGGAGGGTGAACATTTTTAAGGAAACTGTTTTAAGATACTTTATTAGAGATCTTTTATCTGATCTTTAAGTATTCAAAATATTTTAAGGCAATTACAGTTGGTTTTGTATCTGATTGATGCAAATAATTGTCTTACTAATTAAATATTTCAGGATAATATGTTTTGTTGTTATATTACAATCAAATCTAATTTCATTCATATTCATATTGTGTTTACACTTAAATTTAAGATACAGAAGAAAGTTGTGATTGTAATACTACGGCAGGTATTTTAATTTAGTTTTTTTTAATACCTGTCAATCCCCCCCACACTTTAAAAATGATCTTCAAATTACGAGAACCTTTCATCGATTAGCATACCGATGGATTGGTGACGGGTAAAAAATCCATGCGAAGGCAAAGATTTGTTCCCAGGGCCTAAGGCGTCCCTAAGTCCACCCAGCTCCGAATGGGTACCTAACATTAGTTAGGCGGCTGGGTAATGAGTGGAACCCTCATAACCGTGGCCTGTGAATGCTACATCACTTGCCAATAGATCAACCTTCATGGTCTGTGGACGCAATTATCTTCTGCATAGAAGTAGCGTCTGTGTATCTAAATTCTAATATAAGATAATCTGACTTTAACTACCAGCATTAAGTCTTGTATTTATAATTCATAATTAATATAATTCATTGTGTTCTTTGCTGGTGTCCAACAATAACCTTGTTCATAAGACCTGACCCTGGTGCCCAGCAATGACCTTGTTTATAAGACCTGACCCTGGTGTCCAGCAATGACCTGGCCCTTGTGCCCAACAACGATATTGTTAGACTTAACTCTTTGCCCTATAATTAAATTGTTTATGTTTTTATATTATGGCTTGCAGCGTTTATATTTAAATGTTGATGTAGTTGATGTTCAGTTAGAAATTTTCCTTTTTATGCTATATTTAGATAACAATAAAATCATCATTTGGTTCAGGTACATTAGAGGAAGAATTATATTTTGTATTGTAGGCTAGGGTGAAGGAATCACTGACCGATTTGTACTTAGTTATTTTTTTTATCTTGATTTGATGAACATGTCCTGCCTTTGTGGTCACTGTTGACATGATCGTATTGAAGTCTTGTGTCATCTTATGTTGTCAACTTAGAGGCCTTCTCATTGATTACAATGTCTATGAAAATAAACTATGATCAAATTAAGAACATGGACTTTGGTTTTCCCTTTATGTCTCTAAGTAACAAGTATAATTTTCATCATTGTCAGGGAAACATTATAGAGCTATTGGGTTTTCCCTGACATGTCAATGTTGTTACTTGTGTTTGGCGCGGTGCGGTGCGCATGATAGGAAAGCGTATGACGTAAGAGTGTGAACGTGACGTAGTGAGAAGGCAGTTGTGAGAGAGAGAGAGAGAGGTCGGTTGGTTTATGGAGGAACCTTCGACCTGCAGTACACAAGGGATACTTATTACAAGCACATTGGTGTGCTATCGAGAGCCAGATCATCGCTGAACAGTGCAAGGTGTCGGATACACACCGTATCCGTCTTGCAAGTCGCCAAGGAACCAGACAGTTTTGTCGAGCATCAAGGCGTCGACAGTGCTGTTTAATTACAAGGGAAAACCCAATAGCTCTATAATGTTTCCCTGACAATCATCTATTAGGCCCAATTCTGAATTCTAAGGAAATTTTTAGTTCCAACTTTATATAACAGTTAATAACAGATGTATTTGTCTAAAGTCTAAGTAAACATTGTGTAACAGTTAATAACAGATGTATTTGTCTAAATTATATACAGTTAATAACTGATGTACTTGTCTAAGTCAACATAAGTGGTTACCATTTGGGGACTTTGTCCAGCGCCATGCATTCGGCATCTCTATTGCATTAGATCTAATGACAATTTATATCAAATTTACTTTTTGGCAATTTCGATTAAAACAGCATTATAACATCATATAGATTTGCAAATTAATATTTGCATGTCACAATATAAGACATTTATTGAATTTTATATAATTACATTTTTAAAAATAAATATTGATTTACTGATACCAATTTTATGAGAATAATTTAAGGAGGCGTCACAATACATTACATTTAATATTTATTGCACATAAATAAAATATAAACAACTAAGCTGCTTTTGTTTTATAATAAGCAGGTAATTTCCAATCAGCCCATCATGCACTAGTCCGACTTAAGTCTAAAGTGGTAAACAAAATGAGGGGTAGGACTGCAATCAGGCTTATACAAAATAATGGGAAAGACGTAAACAAGGTATGGGTTAGCCTGACCGGACGTATCAAAACAGCGAACGTTTCGGCAAAGAGCCTTTATCAACGAACATACAAGACACAGAAAAAACGAAAATAAAAATAAAAAACGAAAATAAAAATGAAGGAACTTAGCTGCGGTGGAATCCGAAGTATCCAAAGAAAAAGTGAAACTGAGAGATGACAAAATGAGGGGTAGGACTGCAATCAGGCTTATACAAAATAATATATTATTTTATTTATATTATATTATTATATTATTATTTTATTATTAAATAATAATTATTTTGTATAAGCCTGATTGCAGTCCTACCCCTCATTTTGTCATCTCTCAGTTTCACTTTTTCTTTGGATACTTCGGATTCCACCGCAGCTAAGTTCCTTCATTTTTATTTTCGTTTTTTATTTTTATTTTCGTTTTTTCTGTGTCTTGTATGTTCGTTGATAAAGGCTCTTTGCCGAAACGTTCGCTGTTTTGATACGTCCGGTCAGGCTAACCCATACCTTGTTTACGTCTTTCCCATTAAGTCTAAAGGTAGTTTTAATACTTAAATAAAATTCTATTATTTAGATCTTGCCATTCTGAGTCAACGTCTGGTAATGTTCATCATATACGATCTATAACCAAAAACGACTTGGGGCCGTCCATAAAGTACGTCACGCTATTTGTTTTTCTCCATTTTTAACTCCCCCCTCCCCCTGTCAAAAACTGTTACGATCTTAACCCCTCGCCAGCGTAAGTCATACTTTTCAACAATTATTTTTTTATTAAAAAATTGATTAAAATTTAATATAAAACACCGTGACATAACACATGGCCGGACACCCCCTCCCGCTGTCACAAACTGTCACACTTTCTTACCCCCTCCCCCTCTGGAGCATGACGTACTTTATGGACGGCCCCCTTTCTACAATTTAGTCTCAGATAAATAAGCATTGGAAAGAGGATGACGGTTTACTTTTACCCGCAAATAGACTGATAATTTACAATAATTAATCTTCTTAACTCTTGACAAAGAATTCCATTTAGTTGTTTTTTGTTTTTTTTAAAATAATTTTATAAGAAAATTATTTTAATTTCAAAGTACCCAAGAAGTCCATGAGTATTTAAAAGTCAAGTTGGAAATAACAAAAAGTATTGGCAAAAACAGTCACCACGATCTTAGGCTTATCGTTTATAAAAATAGAAACAACTACAATACAAGAAAATACTCTTAACCGTAGCCGTATAACTGATATCAATTTTCACAGAAGTGAAGTTCAAAGGTCAAACTTGCAACTTTGAAATAAAATAACAGGCCAGACACAAACGTCTGATACCCAACAAGTACGTCACGCTATTTTTGACCATTTTTAACTCCCCCCTGTCACAAACTGTCACACTTTCTTACCCCCTCCCCCCTCTGGAGCGTGACGTTCTTTGTCTTTATGGACGGCCCCATATCTACGCACTCAAGTCCTATAACTTAAAATATAAGTTTTGTAGGATCGGTGTTCATGTGCCTTGCCCCCCCCCCCCGGCTTTTGGCTAAACAATAAAATACTTTCACTACATGCCACACCCCTATTTAGGATTCGAACTTTGATGCATTTCATCATTTATTTCCTAGAATTTGACCCCTTGATCCTAGGACTCGACCCCTTCCGTTCCAGGACAAGACTAGACCTCTTGCTCAAAACAAAGATTTTTTTTTTAAAAACTTAAATCGTCTAAAGTCATCACCACACACAACATTTTATCAACCATCCAATACTTAAAAACACAACAGAAATAAGTACAATTGCTGTAAGAGCATCGTTAGTTCTCTTGGTTCGGTTGGCTTTCAACCGTTCTTGTCGACTTTTCTCCCATTGAGCTAACATATCCAAACAGTCTGTGTGCATCAATGTCAACATCTTCCATCTTTCTTGAAGACCTTCCAGTGCGCTAGAGATGAAACGGTCGGCCATGACCTTGGTCATGATCTTTTCATATGCAGCTTTATCGTTGCCGAACTTTCGCATCGATTTTTCTTCCTTGGTCAGTTTACGCTGCCAATGGTAAAAAGTTACATTTTCAATTAAACAAAACTTCCATATCGCATATATATA
>MUZC01000078.1:403395-417960 GCA_002072015.1 Radix auricularia | reverse complement strand
ATATAGTAGTCTACACCCGACATATAGTAGTCTACACCCGTCATAGAGTTGTCTACACCCGTCATAGAGTATAGTCTACACCCGTCATATAGTAGTCTACACCTGTCATAGAGTATAGTCTACACCCGTCATATAGTAGTCTACACCCGTCATAGAGTTGTCTACACCCGTCACAGAGTATAGTCTACACCCGTCATAGAGTAGTCTACACCCGTCATAGAGTATAGTCTACACCCGTCATAGAGTAGTCTACACCCGTCATAGAGTATAATCTACACCCGTCATATAGTAGTCTACACCCGTCATAGAGTATAGTCTACATCCGTCATATAGTAGTCTACACCCGTCATAGAGTTGTCTACACCCGTCATATAGTAGTCTACACCCGTCATAGAGTAGTCTACACCCGTCATAGAGTAGTCTACACCCGTCATAGAATAGTCTACACCCGTCATAGAGGAGTCTACACCCGTCATAGAGGAGTCTACACCCGTCATAGAGTAGTCTACACCCGTCATAGAGGAGTCTACACCCGTCATAGAGTAGTCTACACCCGTCATAGAGTAGTCTACACCCGTCATAGAGTAGTCTACACCCGTTATATAGTAGTCTACACCCGTCATAGAGTAGTCTACACCAGTCATAGAGTATAGTCTACAACCGTCATAGAGTAGTCTACACCCGTCATAGAGTATAGTCTACACCTGTCATAGAGTATACTCTACACCCGTCATAGAGTAGTCTACACCCGTCATAGAGGGGTCTACACACGTCGTACCTGAGTTTACACTTACACTAGTCATGTCATGTCTACACTAGTCATGTTATCTCTACACTAGTCATGTCATGTCTACACTAGTCATGTCATGTCTACACTAGTCGTGTCATGTCTACACTAGTAGTGTCATGTCTACACTAGTCATGTCATGTCTACACTAGTCATGTCATGTCTACACTAGTCATGTCATGTCTACACTAGTCATGTCATGTCTACACTAGTCGTGTCATGTCTACACTAGTCGTGTCATGTCTACAATAGTCGTGTCTTTCTACACTAGTCGTGTCATGTCTACACTAGTTGTGTCATGTCTACACTAGTCGTGTCATGTCTACACTAGTCGTGTCATGTCTACACTAGTCGTGTCATGTCTACACTAGTCATGTCATGTCTACACTAGTCATGTCATGTCTACGCTAGTCATGTCATGTCTACACTAGTCATATGATGTCTACACTAGTCGTGTCTTTCTACACTAGTCGTGTCATGTCTACACTAGTTGTGTCATGTCTACACTAGTCATGTCATGTCTACACTAGTCATGTCATGTCTACACTAGTCGTGTCATGTCTACACTAGTCATGTCATGTCTACAATAGTCGTGTCATGTCTACACTAGTCGTGTCATGTCTACACTAGTCGTGTCATGTCTACACTAGTCGTGTCATGTCTACACTAGTCATGTCATGTCTACACTAGTCATGCCCAAGTCTTCAACTGAAGAGTTGTATACAAATATGATGAGCCGAAATGAATACATTCATCTGTTGATGTACTGATCTAGACATCACTAGTTAATACTAATTGTAATAGAAGGCCTATATGGTCCGTGATTTAGTCGATAGATAATAATTTCAATAATCATATTACAGTATTACATTGTATAGATTTATTTATACAGACATTGTGTGTTGCCTTGTCTGATATCAATTGCGCTTGAGCTCGAAAGTCTTTTTTCTCCTTCTGACACTTACAGTTATATAACCTTGAACTTCTTCTTTTCCCGTTATTCATGTGTGAGTGTGTGTGTGTGTGTGGGGGGGGGGGGGAATAATCAGTATTAGTTTCGTGTTTCAACATACGCCAGCAATAGATAAACTATTTAGCAATCATTATATAATCTTCAGTATGATCGTTATATGCTTATTATTATAAATGTTGTTTTTCTACAAGCTGTTTCGATTCTCGTGCAGAAATTAATCCCTAGATTTAAACACGAACGTGCTTGTAGATTGTTTTAGATAATTTCTAAAAATTATATATNTATATATATATATATATATATATATATACACCCTATCTACTGTAGTGCTTCTTGCCTCGTGGAAGATCCTTATTAATCTAGTCACTGAACATAAAGAAGGCATAAGTAACGTTGATAACTTTCGTTTTAAGATAACATGCTAATTATAGTTCCGTTAGCCCAGCATATAGAGCCGTTAGCCCAGCAGATGGAGCTGTTATTTAGCAACAGGGGGAGTAAGCAAGTGTCAATTTTCGACTCGGTTGCCCCCTTTAATTACAATTTCCCCACCTATTTACCCCGTTAGTTCAGGTGAACAAGAATGTTACTGATACCCTTTTCACGACCTAACTAAACATCCCACTTAACATCGTCATGAAAACAACCTAATCTAATAGCCAATACACACATAAAAGCAATCTAATATCAATATATAGATAAATAACTGCGGAAATTAACGATTATTGTACATGATTAATCGTTAGAAAATATCAACGATTGAATTATTCTTTAACGATTAAGTAGGGCTGACAACGATTCATTTTAATTTAATCGTTAAATTTTGAAAAATTGACGATTAATTTCATGAATTAATCGTCAATTTTTATTAAAGCTAAACATCTCAAGGGAAGTAAAAAAAAACAACAGGTTATTAACATTTTTTGTTTTATTGAGTTATTTCCCCTGCCTCACAACAACAATTTTTTTTTTCTTTTTTAACTGATATGGACTGTTGTACTATTACTATGATCCTCAGGATTACAAAACCTGTGATCTGGGCTATTAATTAAAAAAAAGTATTATATTTTTTATTAATTATTTTTTAATAAATTGAAAAAAATATCAATATTTTCTTAAACTTAAATCAAATTTTTATTGAGTTATACTATTTTAATAGATGGTTAAGTGATAAAATTTTTAATGAATATTTCAAAAATTAATAGTTAATTTCGACAGCCCTAGTATTAACTTATTATTAAGCAAACGCAGTAGTGGGGTCTGACTCAGAGAACGATGACAGCTCTTCTGATGAATTACTGCGTTACAAAATGGAGATGAAAGTTCCTGAATGCATTAACCCTCTACAATGGTGGAAACTTAATGACACAGATATTGGATAATTTCATTACTTGCCAAGACTGTCTTGTGCATAACAGTGACCTCGGTTCCATGTGAATAATTGTTCAGCACGGCTAGTTATTTTGTCAATTAGACCCACTCATCACTTGAACTAAATATTGTCAACACACTTGTCTTTTTGCGTAGTTGGTGAAAAGATGACATATGAATATGAAGGAGACATTCCAGTGTTATTTAGATTTTCAAAATTAAAGTTTAATAAATGAAGTTGATGAATTATGACATCATAAATTTTAATTCTTGGCTTTAATGGAAATTAACGATTAATTGTTAATTTTTCTAAAATTTAACTATTAAATTTAAATCCTGTAGACTTGTGAAGGCAGTAGGACAGCTGTTGAATTTGTACCTCAATAATTTGTAAGACCATGAGTTTTAAAATGACTCTCGCAATTCACCTCATGCCAGGTTGATCAAAAAAAAAACTCTTGAATATTCTGTGATTTAATTTTTCTGTAGGTTTTCATACCTTATTATAACAATAAGTCAATAACAGATAATAATTAATGGGACAATTTTTTAATTTTCATTCCTTTGTTTTCCTGACTGACTTTCAACGGGGCAATTCTCATGTGATGGAATGGGTCTCCACCTGGACCCCACTTTAAGTTGAAATGAAAGGAATTATTTTTATGGATATTGCATTTTTTTTGGAATTTTTATTTGTAGCTGAAAAATAGTTCAACCGAAAAATCAGTAGTTACAAGTTTCTATAATAGGTGTGGGGGTCAGTTAAGTATAGGATTGTGTCAAGGACAGGGGTCCTATCAGGAAAAGAAATGTTTACATTTTACACAAATAGTTTTAATATCTTTTGTTGAGAAATTCTTAAAAATAGTGAGGTGACGTTTGTTCCCATGCATGTTACCTAAAGAGATGTAGGATTTCTTTTTCTAATAACATCCTGGGCAACTTTGGGTATATAGGTTGGTGCTGAATAAACTTTATTTTTAGTTCTGATACATAAGTAAAAGCCATTTCTAAAAACGACTTCTAATTTATGGAGTTTTGTTCATAGCGGTAATCCGGTAATGAGAAACCACAAGTCTGGTTGAAAGTTACAACACAAAAGTCACCAGGGTGTATAAAGGAAACAAAATATTTAATTTCTATAACATGAAAATATGCAACAAAACTTATTTCAAATTGAAGTAGCCTGACCAAATCACATTCTCTGAACAATGTTAATGTTAAATAAAATAATGTTATTGTTGGCTAACTTGTGTGGACCAGTCTGAACAATGTTAAATAAAATAATGTTATTGTTGGCTAACTTGTGTGGACCAGTCTGAGCAATGTTAAATAAAATAATGTTATTGTTGGCTAACTTGTGTGGACCAGTCTGAACAATGTTAATGTTAAATAAAATAATGTTATTGTTAGTAGGGGTGTGCCGGATCTGTTTTTTTCAACCGGATCCGGTTCCGGATTTTCTTATGCAAAATCCGCTGGATCCGGATTATTCCGGATTTTGGCTGTTTCTATTTATATTAATTATAGTCTGTGTCTCATAAAGACAAAGAAAGCTATAAAAGCATATGACCCCGTGACCTATCGGCATTTTCTGATCACCGGTTTATAGTCTGTTTCAGGCATTCAAAAAACTTATCGGCACATGCCGCTTAGTGAAGTGCATGTACCTATATTATGATAGGTATTTGAAAAACGTAGCAAAGATACCGGGTGATTAATCGGCCCACAAATTTGAGTTCGGTCTTTTAGTGACAGTTTTCCTGATAGTCAAAGGCATTTGATTATCACATTAATAGTACGGTGAGTGTGGCTCAAACCCTATTTGAACAGAAAAAACAGGGAGGGGAAACGTGTGCGCCGCAAAATTCAATTATTCTGGCGAGTTGGCGATAGAAAAATAATGTTTTTTAAAAATAAATTCCATTTTATCATCATTGTTTACTCCGTAGCTTTATAATTTTATTATTAATTTTAAAGCGCGATTTGACTGAGCTGACCGGCATCACACACAAGAGAGGTAAACATGACGTCACAACGGACGGGGCGAGGCGTTGGTTTTTGAAACTAATGAAAAATGCCTCGCTAACTTTAACGAGCGATTGAACCGGTTCTCATATTTAGACCGGTGAACTACGAGTCCTCAAAATAAAATATTAAAAAAGACAATTAACCATCACTGTTAGCCGGTCCTAAAAAACGAGCGGTCTTAACAACCTTAGTATAAACTCCACTTCAATTTCAAGCATTCAATGTGGCGAAATATTTTGTAACAGCTGAGCGCCGCGGGCCGCGGCTACGTCATACCGTCGTTTAAACCAAAGAGCGTTAGGTAACCAAGTGGTAACCGACCAGCCAATCAGAGAATGCGCAATGTCCCTAAAAGTATTCATAGATAGGCTAGGTCAGCACAGGGCTGCTGGCTTGACGCAATTTGATGGTCATCTGCTGTGCTCGGTAAGGTGGCGGGCTGGCGGCCAGGCGCTTGGGCAGTATAGTTACTTATTATTTCTGTTACAACGTCATTGGTGATTGCGGTTAAGATGACGTCACGAATAATAATTACTCATCCCCGCACTATCATGTATGGGATTGGGCCAATTGGCCACTATTAGCGGTGCTGACTCTAGCCTCTGGTATGTTCGGAATATTAAACATTAAACAAGCTCAACGCTCGCGAACGATAAATGTATCGTGATCGTGTGGAATTCGGGAAAGAGAATTACTTTTATTTCAGATTATGATCCTGTGAGTCACAAAATCTGGCAAATTCCGATGGTTGTTCCGGATACATGTAAATCCGGCGAAACCGAATTTCACCGGATAGTGCAAAATCCGGCGGAACCGGATTTTAGACCGGATTCCGGCACACCCCTAATTGTTGGCTAACTTGTGTGGACCAGTCTGAACAATGTTAATGTTAAATAAAATAATGTTATTGTTGGCTAACTTGTGTTGACCAGTATTAGTGGCATATCTTGAAACACTGATTGTTAAATGCATTTCCAATAGCAACACATTTTATTTATACATAAAAGCTGCTAGCGTAGTTGTCAAATATGAATTGGTTCAGCTCTTGGAGAAACTGTGTATCTCTAGTTCAAATAGATTATTTACATTCTAATAACAGTTTGCACAGTTCAGGATCTTGACTCCAGTCTATTCCTGTTCCTATGATCAAATGTTTAATTAAAGACTTATTGATGGCCACTGCCATGGTTCTTGTTTCAAGATCATTCTTCAATCTGAAATTCAGATGTTAATCATTGTTTATGTCAATCATTTTATCAGGCTTCTGAAAACACTAATTTTACAGCTTTCTAAACCTAACGCTGATTTATATTTTCCCTCAAGACTAAATACTTAAATTTGAAAAAAGAACATAATTTTGTTTTGCAATTGTGAAATAAAAACTATTTGTTAAGAAATAATAAAATGCAATGACAAATAATTACAATAATTTTTTTTTAATGGTTATTTGGCAAGAGCCTATGAGATAAATAGTCTAGTTAAAAACAATAATGAGAATCAATTTTAACAAAATTAATTTCACCATTTATTATTAATCAAATTTAAATTGATTTCAAACTGGAAAACTAAATTTGGAGATAAGCTTTATATATTTCATGGAGTAGTTTCATATCACATGCTATAACAATTATAGATCCAAGTTTTAACTTTGACAAAATATACACAAAGATTATTAAACATTTATCGCCTGAAAACACGACTTTTTAAAGGAAACTTTTTGAGTTTAAATATGCTGCGTGTATTCTCAGCAATTGTATTTACTTACTTTTTATATTCCTTACCACTGGCTACTTCAGCTGGTACTTTCTTATTTTGATCCTTCCAGTTTTTAATTTGCTCCATTAAACTTATATTTTCTTTTCTTAGCTCTGTAAAAAGTAAGAAATAAAGATTTCAGATATAAAATAATGACATGCTTTGTCAATAACATACATTTTTCCTGTTGGACTGGTAACTTTGGTGTATGCAATTTAATTTTTAAAAATTTTGCCATTTAATTTCACATCACGAAATTTTATTATTATTATTATTATTATTATTATGTCAAAAGAAATGTGTGATTTCAATACTTTTAAAATGAAATAATATAAGTTACACACACATTTTTAAAGAAAGATTTTCATGGCAGAGATCACCGATAATTTAAAGGAAATAGGCAAATAAATTTATTTTGATATTCTCAAACCATTAATAACAAAATTAATTTATAATTATTTAAAATAATTTTTTGCTAAACATGAATAATAGCTTGAGCATATCTTTACTCTCTGTCAAACTAACACATATATATTTAAATTGGCAATAAAACTCTTATTAATAGTATTAATTAGAACCATGTGAGATTGAATTATAAGTATTTAACCTACATAAGATTAACATTTGCAGGGATCACTCCACACACAAACAAAATATATAGATGAGGGTTACTGAACATATAAAAAAAACCCGTAAAAACGTTTTTGACTATAAATACCTTACATATGAGACATAACTAAAAGTATTGAATATGATACTAATACCCACAACAGAAAGTATGTTCAATATAATATGCACCATGCGACAAACTACCAATAAATGCTCCATAGAGATAAACTAAAAATTCATAAATTTAATTACAGTACATTTGATCTATCTGAAGTGTTGATAGACTGCATTGTTTAAGGACAAAAATCTATGTGCAAAATTTCAACTTGATAGGATCCAGGGAAGTGGGTGATTTTTTACCCCTTGTTTTTCCAATAAGACAGTAAAGTTGATATAAGGGTTTTTTAAAAAGCACAGATCATGTCTAAATTCAAAATTATAGCAAAAATTCTGACCTCAACTGATATAATAATTTATTGCTTTTGGCCACTGAAAGAAATGTTTAGGTCAATGGAGCACAGTAAAGTTATGGGTTTGAATAAAACAAGAAAAGTGTCAAGGCTACTTAAACAGGTCAAATTATAAAGGCTTTTATTTAACTTCTGAAACTCAAGGCAAGTTAAAAATGTGGACAAAGTCAAAGAGAAATAAATAGTTTAAATATTAGCAAGTGTAAATTCTTATATTAACTTTAGCAAGCTGATTTATATATTATAAAGCGAACATTACAAAGCTAAGATATTTAGAGTGACTTGAAAAGGTTGATAGATTGATATTAACAGGGTATGTTGAGACCATCAAGCTAAGCTGAATACCTTGCCATCACCCAATCTATAAGACTATAAGTGAATTTCTGGGTTAATGTATAAAAGTTAACTTACCTAAGTTCTCAAGCTTAAGAGTCTCCAATTTTCCTTCATTTTCATTTATTTCCTATTGATTAGAATAAAATATGCTTATAAGAATTTAAAGGTTGAATTTTTTAAACCATACTTTAATAAAAACCATGATGTATTTGACAAGGTCACAGAACTTGAAATTTTAAATAGTAAATTAGTAGTCAATTTACAGTGGCTGTCAACCAGAATTTTGACTACAGTAGTTTGGGGTCATCAATAAATTTATTTGGACTACAGTAGTTGGGGGTCATCAATATAGTCAACCAGAATTTGGACTACAGTATTTGGGGGCCATCAATAAATTTATTTGGACTACAGTAGTTGGGGGCCATCAATATAATCAACCAGAATTTTGACTACAGTATTTGGGGGCCATCAATAAATTTATTTGGACTACAGTAGTTGGGGGTCATCAATATAGTCAACCAGAATTTGGACTACAGTATTTGGGGGCCATCAATAAATTTATTTGGACTAAAGTATTTGGGGGCCATCAATATATTTTGTATTCATGAGAGGAACAAATCCATCTTTCTGTTGCATCCCATACATTTGTTTTGATACCCTTCACTTTTGTAAATGTTACAGGCTTGTTACAGGCTATGTGTGAAATTCAGGCATTCTATTGAATGCCTAGGCAATGTAAAGAATGCCAGAAAATTTTAGGCAAAGTAATTAATGATTGCTATTTCATACTTTGCATATAGAATGCCAAGTTGTAGTCCGGCAAAGTATGTAACTGACCTACCCCCTCCACTGATGTTGGCGGTGGCACTTTGGTAATTTTTTGATGATGGTTATTGATGCCTGTGAGTGTTGAAATTTAATGTAGACAGCGTTTAGCTGGTACAAGATTCCATTATCACATCACAGATAGGGCTGTCAATATTATTGAAAACAGCTGCCCAAGTACCCGTCCAAAATTTAAACGGGTACCTGGGTTACCCGTTCAAAATTTTCGTCTTTATGCCCACTATTACTACTTTAGCCTTTTACTTCTTTGTTTTTTATAGAAAAGGAAATTTTGATGTAATGACTCAGCGATGTGAAAATGATGACATTGAAATACTACTATAGTACAGTGGTGTAAAAACAATGATTTTTTTTTTGGTGGAGATGGGTGCCGGGCTAAAAAGTATTATAAAGATAAAGGGCGGTAATTCCATATGCAAGAACAAACACATACAAGTTTTCTTTCCGTCCGGTATTCGGGCGTGGAATGGGTTGAATAAAGAAACCAGGAAAGCCAACACTTTATCATCATTTAAAACTCTAGTAAGAATACAGGACTAAACACAAACCATAGAAATACGTAGGACGCAATAATCTTCTGTACAGAAGGAGCGTCTGTAACATATAAGGTATGATGATATGGCGGGTTGTTTCTAGTTCATAGCTGACAACTGTTATAATTAACCAAACTTTTCAGGACTTGGCCCTAGTTAGTGGACCCATCCCCCAGCATTTATTTTTGTAATATAGTGAAGATCGTTCAATGATCAAAATATGATTTTTTTAACACAAAAAAAAAAATATTAAAATTCTTGTTAATATATATATACAAATATTGCAGGTGTTTAATATTTTAAAAGTATGTTGGAGATAGGATTGGAAACATATGTGAGTTGGGGGGGGGGTTAGATTTTTAAAAAAAAACATTGGCACGTCGCAATCGGTAACAAAGATGTGCTGCTTATTTTAAAGTCAAAGCCAAGGTCACTTATAGCCCTTCCTAGATATCGGTCTTGTGTTCTCATTTGTGTCCTATTAAGACGACAGACACTTCCAAAAGCATTTAGTTTTGTCATTATCTTGAAAATCATTCAATGATTCAAATATTTATTTTTTTAAATAAAAAAAAAAACAAGAACATAGCAGGTGTTGCTTTTTAAAAAAAATATGGTGGTGGATAGGAGTGGAGACATGTGTGAATGGGGGGGGGGTAGATAAACAACATTGGCCGCTCAATCGGTAACAAAGATGTGCGGCGTCTTTCAAAGCCAAAGTCATTTCAAGCCTTTCTAGTTAATAGTAGTTATCGTCGTGGTGTTCTATTTTCCTTGCTTGAAGAATTCAAAGAACCAAAACCTTTTTGTTTTAAATGATTTTCGTTTTATGTTCAAGGGAAAAAAGTGTATCAAAATACTTTATAGTTTGTCGGGACCGTGTTTTATTTCTGTTTGACAGTTTTGATACATTATTCAAGAGCCAAAATGTGAACATAGAAGAGCCGGAGTCCAAACAAGTTGGTAAAAATATTGCAGTAACTTTTTCATGGGTACCCGAGCGCAATTTTACTACCCGGGTAATTGCTCGGCAACGGGTACCCTGGTCCCAATATTTTGACAATATTGCCAAAATTCTTCTTACGACATCCGTGTAACATTTCCCATTGGATTGCTGTGTGACGAAGACAGAAGAGAATGTAGTGCTAGGACAGGCATTACACTATGTTGACATGCAACGATTGTTGTACAATGAGTTATCTAAAGTAAGAGTCAATGCTGCTAAAATCAGGGTTTTTTTTAAACCAAAACTAGTTGCCTGGTCCGCAAAAACAAATTGACTTGACAACAATTGATAATCTAGATAACCGACGTAAAGTGGCAAAGTTGGCCCTCTTTTGTAATTTGTACTCGAGATATTAGGGTTCGGCAACATAAAAGAAGTGACATAACTGATGAGAAAATGCTTAGACAAGGAGAGAATTTGGCGGTTCCACTTTGAAAGCGTCAACATAATAGGGTTGGCGAGATAACCAAGGGCAAGATAAGTGGGTTCAACTGTATTCACATTTTTTCCCATTGTCATAACTTGTACATGACATTTGTTTATGCAATGTAAAAGAAAATATATCAAAACACTGACCTTGTGAATCCTTATAATTTCTGATGTACTCTGTGTCTTCTCTAAACTAAGAAAGATAAAATAAATAACTTTATAATAACTTAGAATCTACTAACTGAATACTCCACCAAGCATATTTACAGTACTGAAACTTATTAAATATATTGAATTGTATGGTTGGAAATGAGAAGGAGAGACCTTGCATTGATGGCTTTTCTTTTCTTTTAAATGTTCTCTGCATCCTTGTTACAAAGAGTCTCAATCTTTATCAATCATTTTTTATTGCACTAGAAACATGCATCATTAGGACCCCAGTACAGTGATTTTTACCCAAAAACATAGGATTCATTATCTACTTACATTTTTTGAAGAATATCATTGTTATCAACCTTAAAAATTTCCTCACACAACAATTTTCCAAACTGTATCCTAAAAAGATTTAAAATCACATAATTTATTCATTGAAATACATTTTTAAAAATAGAAAGATAGCTTTTTTATTCAAAACTTCTCAACTTTTTAAAATTGAAGCAGGCGAAAGAAGATTACAAAAGCTAGCAATTAGCCAAGACTCACCTTTTCACTAAAAGTTCATTTCTAGAAAGATCATTGGTTTCCATGGCAAATTTCTGATTCAGATCGGTAACTCTGAAAATGTATTTCCAAATTATGGTCTTATTAAGTGCTTAGATTATTTAGGATTTAATTTATAAAATACTTTAAAAATAAAATTGTGTGCTTTGTTTAATTTCCAGAAGGATTTATTGGTGTATTTTAAAAGCATGAATGAAATATACCACCTTTTAATTACTCACCTATGGGAGAGTTCTTCAATGCTACAGTAACTAGTTTCTTGACAAGCTATATTTGTAAAGAGAATATGTAAATCAGGTATTCAAATGCTCTGAAGAAATATTAAAGAAAGTAATAAAGATTTTAATAAACACCAAATGTATTTACAAATTTTGTTATGTCAATCTTAATTTTGTTACAACTTGTTATAATTTCAGTTTTTTTTACCTCACTTTTACAGAAAACAAATTAAATGTTACATAATACCACATTTAAAGAAATATAAAACAAAATATAATACTGCATTTTAAATAAAGCGGGAGTGAACTCCCAAAAAATTTCTTATACATTCTAGCAATAATCTTCAAAATAGAAGTTTGTAATAGATGAGATATTCGAATGTGATAGTGAGGGTTGGGATTGGATCTTTCAGTGGAGTAAAGTACTACTTCTTGTTACTGAAAACCACACAAAAGTTGATAGAAATCTGTTTATAGGATCTAATACTTATATATGAAACTTTGTTAACAAACACAGACAAACACACATGCAGACAATATTGCAAAACTGGACTTTTCCTCCTCAGGAAGTTGTGAAATGTTAAGATTTTTCCAAAATCTCATCAATTTTGTACACAATTATAATACTTCCCTCTATATTCCATATATACGAGAAAGTAAAAATTGAATAACAAAATAATGAAAAATTTAAAACTCAATTACAAGTTCCTATTTAACCCAAAAGTGAAAAAAAAGTTTTTTCATTAAAAATTTATTTAAATATCATGGGTGTGAAATCTCAGAGTTTAAAGCAGATTGGGATGTATATTAAGGGAACAGATTAGTAGCGAGGGGGGGGCACATCCCCCCAGGCAGCACTTTGCCTGGGGCGGCTAATTCCTAGTCGTTAATTAATTTGAAGAATGAAAATAGTTATAAGATGGTAGAGCTTTTTAGCAAAATAAAAGAAAACCTGAATAAGAGATTAAATAAATAAATAATCTAAAGCTTTTGAGCATTTTCAGAGCCAAAACTTCAACTCGTCATAAGATGTTAGTTCTTTGATACTAATGCAATAGTACTGAAAAACATGAGGTATAAGTAGTATGAGAACATAACACTGATGTGGCAGATTGTGGGAGCGGCAAATTCCTCATTTTTAATTAGCTTCCAAAAATGAGAACAGTTAAAATAAAGTTTAATAAAAGAAAAAAAGAGCCAAGATAAAACTTAAAGGGAATGAAGAATTTATATCAAAATACAAAAACATTTCTACTGGAAATTTTTTTTGGCGTAAAATAAATACTTATATGGTTAATTCTTCCAAATCATCATTATTTTATTTTAATGTGTCTTGTTTTGTAGCTAATCTAAAATAATGAACAAAATTATTTATCTTATGGCAATAAAACTTGGCACACATAAATACAGAATAAGTCACTCATGAACAAGTGCTCAACATCATCAAATTTTTTTTGCAATTTAAAGAAAAGAGAAATCGGGTAGAAAAAAGAATAGACTGTTAATAAAGAAAAAGAATTTTTTTTTTTTGTAAAAAGAAAACAAAGTGGCAGAAAGTTCATGTTAGAAATTTGGACAATTTTAAATCCTAGCAAAATTTAATGAGGCTTTTGTGGTCACAGAGAGGCAATACTATTAATATAGGAAATATTATGGACCCTATGCTTTTGCTTGCAAAATACATTCGAGCGTTCATTTAAAATTCCAACTAAAGTCATAGCAATTTTAGGAGACACAGTTCATGAAAAATCATCTTTCTTCAGGAACAAGATACCAAATATTGTTCCATTTTGTTTGATAGCTCTTTATATATTTCACATAACGATCGAACAAGTAAAGTTATGCGATAGGTTAAGACTGAAAATAAAAAGTTAGACGTAGAATCTTTCAAGAATTTCATTGAAGCAAAAGTGTATCTGCTTATGACATTTTTTAGATGAGTTTAAATAAATGAAGATCTTAATTGACTGCACTGGCCCAACCTGTCTTTATACGTCTTCATGGCTGTAGAGTATATAATAAACTGAAGAGAGACACAAACACCTAAAATCTTAATGTCAAATCTCACTCAAACAGTTCACTAAACCTAATTTTTTTAAATGAAACTCCAACTGAAATGAACTCTCAAACTATTTTAGTACACCAGAATGTTGTTACGCATGATTCTCTTTGTCATTAAACGATTTGGGACATATGACTGCTTCAATAAGCAAGGCATTAAACAGACTTCAGGATACAAAATATACTATGAAGACATTTTGAGGCTATTTTGAAATCTATAGATGAACTGACAGAGGCAGACAAAAAGCTCAACACACGAACAGATCCAGGAACAAGTTAAAAAAAAAAAGAATTAATGACTTCAAGACCAGTTGATTTAATCAAATTTATTAAGATATGGAACCATCCATAAAGTATGTCACACAATTTTTTACCATTTTAACCCCCCCTCCCCTGTCACAAATCTTGGACACACCCCCC